>LQNS02276924.1:3255665-3265951 GCA_001587735.2 Parhyale hawaiensis | reverse complement strand
CATAACTTTTTGAGTTATGGCATCGAGAAAAATGACGCAGACAAACAAACAAACAAACGGATGGACATATCTTCACCAAAAGTTAATCATC
Organism: Parhyale hawaiensis; assembly: GCA_001587735.2. NCBI lineage: Eukaryota > Metazoa > Arthropoda > Malacostraca > Amphipoda > Hyalidae > Parhyale > Parhyale hawaiensis. The sequence goes on along the minus strand of LQNS02276924.1, from coordinate 3,265,860 downwards.
TGTTCCTCCCAACATACCTAACAATCCCTGCAAATTTCATCCACATCGGTTCATAACTTTTTGAGTTATCCTGGTGACAGACAAACAGACAAACAGACAGACAGACAGACAGAGAAACAGACAGACAAACACGATGAAAACATAACCTCCTTGGCGGAGGTAATAATACCTTCTATTGTCAATCTCCCAAAGGTGCGTGTTGACGTAGAAAAACTGTCGACTATTTTACAAACGGCGTCTCTTTTCAACAGAATATCAGCTCATCTATTAGAACCAGTCTACCCTAATAACGCATTCAAAAAACACGGTCTAAAAGTTACGCAATACGAGTACAATGGTACCTACTACTACTATTTGTTGCCTAAAATAAATTAACAACTTTCTTTAGCAGCTATGCGGATATATTATAGTTTTTGTATTGAAAATAGAAACGTTTTCAAAATTTGTATTGTAATGTATGTCTGTGTATAATAAACCTATCACTGAACGAAAAAAAGGAAGAAAAAATGTGCCTGATATCAGAACCATGAAGGGTCAAAGAATAAAGGGCTCGCTTAAGTGGTACTTCCATAATGAACTGAAGTATATCATAGATTAAAACCTCACATGTTGTCCATAGGTCCGTATCAAAGATACGCTATATTCCGTGTAAAATTATGGACAGCATGATATACGCCACCACAGGTAAGAAGAGCTATGTATTATTAGCATATACAGTGATCAGCATACATATACACATCCTGTATACTTCCGTACAATAGCATCGCCTCGTGTCGCAATGCAGTTGCGCAACAACCAGTTGCACAAGATAGTGTTGCGCGCAGCTACTGGAACATACAGCGCAAGAGTTTGTTTATTGTAAACTGCAGCGCCGACTGCTCGACACTCGCAATCTCATACGGGCTGCAGGGAAGGCAGCAGTTTAGCTTATCGTCTTTGTGAGAATTATCAACTCGGCTAGNGAATATATAACTGTAATATTTCCAACAAATTAATGTACACACAATTTTTAATGTAAGCTGTAATGTAATAATCAAAGAATACCTCCCGCCTGTGGAGAAATACATGTTATTATTATTATTATTATTGGCAATCTCCCAAAGGTGCGTGTTGACGTAGAGAAACGGTCGACTATTTTACAAACGGCGTCTCTTCTCAACAGAATATCAGCTCATCAATTAGAACCAGTCTACCCTAATAACGCATTCAAAAAACACGGTCTAAAGGTTACGCAATGCGAGTACAATGGATCCTACTACTACTTGTTGCCTAAAAAAATTAACAATTTTCTTTAGCAGCTATGCGGATATATTAGTGTTTTTTGTATTGAAAATAGAAACGTTTTCAAAATTTGTATTTATATCACTGAACGAAAGAAAGGGGGAAAATGTGCCTGATATCAGAACCATGAAGGGTCAAGAAAGCAAGGGCTTCGCTTAAGTAGTTATTTCCATAATGATCTGAAGTATACATAGATTAAAACCATCACATGTTGTCATAGGTCCGTATCAAGGCTATGCTATATTCTATGTAAAATCATGGACAGCATCGCATACGCCACCACAGGTAGGAAGATTTATGTATTATTAGCATACAGTGATTGGCATACATATACACGCATCCTGCATACTTCCGTACAATAACATCGCATTGTGTAGCAATGCAGTTGCGCAACCAGGTGAGGTTGCACAAGATAGTGTTGCGCACTCGATGACCTTGTATGTCGCGTTCTCAAACAAATAACATTTGACGTCGCGGCTGACGAGCTGTGAGCGTTAGAGTATGCCCGACGTCCCTTCCGTCGTCAAATCGAATAGCAGAAAGTGAGAATTATCAACTCGGCTAGAGGCCGGGGACCTTTGGAAATTCCGCAGAACTGACCAGTTATTTTTCGTTTTTGCCTAGACCGGTGAGATAGCAAAGAAGTGTGAATATATATTTCATGTGGGACAGAGCATCCATGACCTGTGAGCAGCTTAATATCGACTCCTGTTGCGTACACTTTCGAGACTGTATCACCACAGTTCACTTAGTACTATAATAGTTATGTCAGGTCTGAGTGTATGTGCTACGTCCTTGAAATTTTCAGAATTGTGACGTCAAAATTACGTCAGGCCACTGTGGAAATACCAAAGATTCCTCGCTGCAACAGTAGCGTGACGCAATTGTGACGTCACAGCTCTGAAAACGCAAGGGCGTAGCGATTACACTCAAATCTGACACAACTATTTTCTGTAAATGCAATGAGGTATCACTGATACCCCGTATTCCCCTTTTGCAAGGCGTTATGCCGGGGCCACATTCATGCATTCTCACGCCCAACTGATTGCTAGGATGTGGAACTCGAGTTTCGTTTCAATACATGTTTAAAATCAATAGCATAGATACGGTAGCATAAATTTATGACGTCCAAACCTCGTATCTTAGGGCCAGATTGTCTTTGTGAATACGTAGTGTGGTCTCGGCATAAGGTGCTGTCGAACGGATGAAAGAGCGGGTTAGAGGAGCCACCAGCAGAATAACTTTGTTGATTTGGAAAGACAGTAACAATCTGTAATTAGGATACCCATGAAATCTTCTATAAGTCATGAACTCTTAATAAACAAAGTTTTTTTTTAAGAAGCAAGCATAAGCACAGTTGTGGCTGAAGTTCCTTCCATCCACAGTCAGATCTCCTTGCAAGTTGAACGCTCCCTAAGCTAATACTGAAAGACGGAAAAGTGGGCGGATACACAAAAACCTTAAGCAGTATAAAAGTGGGTCAAAACAAATCTTATCGAAAATTTTTGGCAAACGCCTGATATCATCCGACGCTCTAATCTGTAAACATCGATTTTTTTACTTGAGTCGGAGATGCAATCAGAAAAAGGACAGCAACTTACAGTTGGAGGTTGTTAGGTACAAGGAGTTGGAGTGAGTCATATTTTTGACCGAGGAGTAGGAGTCGGAGTTTCGATCATCCAGCTCCGCAGCCCTGATGATCTGGCCCTGAGGGGTGGGACGGCGTACAGCTGACTGGAATATTTATGTCTGGCTGTGAGCGCAACATTCCAGGAATGTGACGCACGGCTGAGACGACGGTTAAGCAACCAGGCCTGTTACAATAGACGGAGGTGGCATCGGCTACGGGAATCGGAAGCTGAACGTACCGCCAAGGCTGTAGCCTAGCTGATTGGCTGCGCAATTGGCTGGAAGCCTGTAATTAGTAGGAAGGGACGGTCGGGAGCCTGTGTCTTGTGGGAAGGGAGCAGCCATCGAAGAAAAAAGATTTCCCGACCAGAACAGGAAATTTGGCTACGTTCCCTACTTCTGCTAAACCTCCATCAGCAGGACCACACATAATGCATTCGCAAGCTCTACTAGATCAGCGGACAATTCAGTTACAGTATCTATGCTACTAACTTTTGCTACAATCACGACGTTGCACTAGTTGCACTAGTTGCACGTACGCTATTCAAGTTCAGCATACGATTGCATTGCGCAGCTCCAGCATTATTCATGTTTTTAATACAATTCTTTGGAAATTGTGTCAGATGTTTTAGAGTTTTTTTTCTTCGAATCCTACGAATAGAAATGAGCTTGGAAGCACCGGATCGTTCTGCTACCATAGGCAGTGTAGCTTCCAGTGCTGCAGCTGCGTGTGGCCGAAAGAGAATATTTTTTGTCTTTGTGGCGATCGTTATGTTTGGCGAGGTTTCACAAGTGTCTGCAGCGAAGACGACTGTGAGTATACTGCTTGTATTGGGCATCTAAACTGGAGTAAAAAAGCTAGAGCAAGTAAATGACAAAAAGGTTTATAATTTTGTAACGCACAAATAGATATTTATCCAATACAATACAAATTTTGAGATAATTATAGATTAAGAATGTTGCACAATAGTTTATCTGCGCCCTCAGGGACATTTTGTGGCGGGTCCTTTCCCTGCCACAATATGTTTGGGCATCACGCAACCAAGGGTCCCGAGTGCCTTCTCCGCAGGAGATGTAGCATCTGGCCGCAGTTCCTGCTGAGAAGGTTAGTTTTGTAAAGTTAAGTAAGCTCTCAATACTTCCCCTTCTATTTCGGGAGGTGGGCTGCCGATCGAGGTGGCTGACCTATTCCCGCTAGACTTCTACCTTCTTGTATTTCGTTTCCTTCCCTTGAGCAGCGTAACTGAGCGACAGCGTTCTGCAGCGCCCGGGGGTTGGAGATGCTCAACTTGCGCCTTTTCCTGTCAGTAGCGCACTGACCACTCTGAGACCTCAAGGCTGAGAAGCTGAGACAAAAATCATTGACAATTTAAAATGCGCCCTAGTTGGAGCACGGACCTGTGGTTAAACACAGGAATAGTTCGGCGCGATATAGGAAGTGTGCCACTGAAGCGCTAGTAAAAACTTCTACTATTACTTACTAGTTTATCTGCACTACAAGTAGAAAATCAAATTTGACTGTTTTATATACATATCTTGTAAGAGCTCACTTAGAAAATTAGATACATGTCCAAGAAATCAGTGAACTCCACATTCCTAGACAGTAGTTAGGACGAGAACAAATCTTCTACACTGAGGTGGGCGCTTGCGGCCCCACCTGTAGCCCAGAATGGGGTCTGCGGCCTTCGAACTGGGCCGTAGACTGTCTATGACGGCCTTAGTTGCCCACTTCACCGTTGGTATCCTTTTTGTCGAGAATTCCCTTCCTACCGAGATTCTCATTTCGCTTGAACCCTATATTCAATCTTGCATCGTTTGGAGCTCGGAGCACTTCTCTACTTGATGTAACATCAGAAACAGGGTCAGCGTTAACATTTCGATGGCTCGGTAGTATGCAAGCGAGGAAAAATAACCAGCACCAAGAGCCAATTTGATAATGTAAGTGCTCCAGTAAAAGTCTGTGCTGGTATGTAGGTAAAAGTGGAATGCGAACCCACCGCCTGTGAGTCACCGGTGTAAGTGACAATGTCCCCGCAGTGCCGTGTTGCAATTGCGAATGCACCATATACAGCCAGGCTTCTACCACCTGAAGAACACCAACCCAAACTCCAAACGGGGTCGATGTTTTCGGTTCCAGATCGCCGTTAGCCCTTTTCGGGTCATGCTTGTGACACGGTTTTGAGTTGCGGTTAGAGGTTCACGTAAAGTGTCCTTAAACCGCAATCTCCAACTCGGAAACTCACATGCACTGGTTCGTGCTGTAGATATGTACATCCTCTCTATAACCTAAAGAAGTGTACAGCTGGAGTTGATCACAGATTTTCTGAGCTATATAACGTCATTGATGAAAGCGTAGCTCGTATGACAACTGCACACCAACCGTAAAGTCAGTACTCCTTGTACACTACAATGACGCATATGCTGACCACGCATTGTCGAGCTCCAAGACTCTCTTCTCGAGGTTATTATAGAACGTCCGGCTTCCTGACAACGAGTGAGGCAACAATTCTACTAAAAACTGAGCCACTGGACGCGGGGAGGGGGGGGGGAGGCATGCAACACTGGAATAATAGACGATGCCCTGAAATTGTGATTACGTCGCGACTTATAGAGTACAGGAACTATGTCACCATCGATCGTTCACCTTCGATGAAAGCCGGAGGAAGTCCAGGCGGTGTTACGGAAGTCTGTTCGCTTTTGCCGTCTCCAGTCGAATTAAGCCCTGTGTATAACGAGGAAACTAATACTGAACTAGAGCACTCTGAGAGCGCATACCTGCGCCAAGCAACGCGACAGTAATGAAAAATTCAAATTGATTCTGAAACCATGATTTTATTTGTACCAACACCAAAATCTATATTCATTTGTGCCTTTTAACAGTATTAACAGTTTCAGTAATTTTCTTGAAGATTCTTACGTAATTTTTTGAGTTATGATGCTATCAAACATTCTGATAAGCATTGGTCAAACTCACAGACAGTCCCACCGATCATCACCAAAATTTAATCATTTATGTCTCTAACTATGCTAACAATTCATGTAAATTTCATCAATAACCAATAATAACTTTTTGAGTTACTGTGGTAACAAGTAGCATAACATTAAAAACAGCGAGAAACGAACAAACAGATCATCACAAAAATTTGGGTATTCACTTCTCGTAATATACCTAACAACTCATGTAAATTTCATAAAAAAAAACGTCCATAACTTTTAGAGTAATGGCATAAAGAAAAATGAGGCAGACGCACAAACAAATGGATGAACGGATTTTCACTAAAAGTTAATCATCTATTCCTCCTAACATACCTAACAATCCCTGTAAACTTCGCTAAAATCCGTCCATAACTTTTTGAGTTATTTTGATGACAGATAAATAGATAGAAAGACAGACAGACAAACCCGACGAAAACATAACCTCCTTAGCGGAGGTAACTAGCTCCGCAGTGCACGTAACCACTGATAACTGGCTGTAAGAGAGTAGATTTAAACATATTTAATTAGCAGGAATGTTCAGTCAATTCAAAGCCTAGAGAAGTACTCTGAGAGCGTATACCTCCGCCAAGCAATGGAATGTTGACGAAAACGTCAAATTGGTCCTGAAACCAGGATTTTTTATTTTTATAATCGCCAAAGTTGGGCCAGCTGTCCCTTGTGACATTCCTTGTAGGTTCTGTCTGCAAATTTCTTGAAGATAGATCGATAGTATTTTAAGTCATGTTCTGACAAACAAAACGACAAACACACAAACTGATGGATAAATATTCCCCAAAATTTGATCATTTGTGCCTCTTAACCATACAAACAGTTCCTGCAACCATACAAACAGTTCCTGCAAAGCTCATAAAGAGCCGTTCATAACTTTTCGGGCACTGCTGCTGACAAACAATAAAAACACAGACAAACAGGGTTACAAATCATAAAAATTTGGTCATTTGCTCTTTCTTATCATCTCGTGCAAATTTAATATAAATAAATTTATATATATTTTTATTTATGTTGCCAAGAAAAAATAGTTACACTATCACACAAACTGTAAACGGATATTCACTAAAAGTTGATCACCTATCTCTCCTAACATATTTAATAATCCCTGTGAATTTCATAAACATCCGCCCATAACGTATCGCGTTATCTTGTAGATAGACGAAGAGAAAGATAGACAAACTCCTACAAAAATGTAACTCCTTGGTGAAGGTAACTATTACAGTAATTCTTAGTACGTAACAAAATTAGCAGATGGTTTTATTGTGTCCAGGAGGATCATCACAATGGTGCAGCCGACAGAGTCGTCTACGATGTGCCGTTCAGGGGCTGGCCGGGGGGCGTAGTGCCATATGTGTTCTCAGAATCATTTGGTGAGTCGCCAGAAAGTTCTTGTGTTCTTCTGAGTCGACGGTTGAAGCTCTGGTTATGACAGCCAGCATTTCACTCCTTGAAGATTTTTGCAACACTGCGAGTCAAACTGCATCCACCAATTCACACTCGAAGATACAAATTATTAATAATATGTAATGTTTTAATAGCTAGCATGTTCATTTAAAAACATCCTAGAATAGCTTAGTTCACAAAAATGACATTTATTGTTCTTTAGTTGCGCACTTAAAAATGCTGCAAATTCATCGGACTGTGGTTTTAGGCCTGACATTAAAACTTGTCTGGCATGTCTACAAACATGCGTATTGACATCGTACTCTGAATAGCATTATATAAAAAGTCTACAAATGGACCTAGCGGGCATTTTACTGCAGTGGCACTGAAGAGAGGCACAACACAGCTCATGAATAATTGGAAACGGAACGTGATAGACCAAAGACGGGCTCGACTGGCTCCAAAATCAAGCCGTCGAGGGTTGACTTGTTCGAAACTTCAGGCAAGTGCGCTGGCCTCGACCAAGGCCCCCTAAAAGAAGTTATGGATGGATTTATATGAAATTTACATAAGTTGTTAGGAATACCTAGAAAAGTATTTGAACAATTTTTCTAATGTTCTGTTTGTTACCTCCGCCAAGGAGACAAGAAGATAAAATTAGCAGAATTCTCCTAAAGTTAAAAAACGAAGGGGTTATCTACCAAGGCAAGGCCCCCTACGTAGACGTGTTCTAGAGGGCCTTGCCTCGACTCGCTGAAGTGAGTCTCACGCTTCGATCCTGCATCGGTTACCGTAAAGATTTCCAGAAACTCGACTTGTTGCGTATAAACTTGCCGCACAGATTCCCTTTTGTGAAGCCAAATTTTCTGCCTGAATTTCGGACAAGTTAAGCCTCGACGGCCTAGTTTCAGCTCCGAGTCGAACGCGCTCCCAAAACGAACTTCAAGTATTGATTCAGAAAGTTGAACATACGAAAATAATTTAGAAGAATTTCTTAAAAAAAATCTTAATGGGAAATATTGATGCTTTTCACAACTAAGTTTGTTGATGTTTAACTGAAGCATGTCCTGTTTAACGCCGTACTTTGAATCTGTTTGAGCTCTTACCAATAGCAGCAATTCTGCCACCAGATATACGATAACACGAGGTGTCCAGCTAGTTCAGATTTTCTAAATAATAACACGAAATAATTTATCTTAGTAGCAGTGACTCTCTCCAAACCAAATGCTTATTCGCTTTTATGTTAGCATTAAATATTATTCTCATGTTAGTATTATGAATGAAAACCTCAGCTGTTGCTATGCAATAACTTTCTTGGACACAGCATCGATATGAGAACTAACTGAGCTTTATTTGTTATTTTTATTTAAGTAAGTTAAAGAAAAAATTAAATTACGTTCTGCTGAATGCTTTTAGGGAAACTTGAGACATCTTCCTTCCTCACTTCTCATATTATATTTTTTAATACGAGGCTTGGCACTATAGAGTGTGAGACATACTCACAGCTAGCATCCGCTTGGACACATAGAGCCCGTTAATGCATACACCATTATCCGGAAAGCCAAATGCGATAACAGACAGAGAGACAAACACGTGTACTAGAATTGATCCAAAACAGTTTCAGGCTGAGGTCACAAGTGATACATAACTGTGAAGAGCCTGAAGACACACACACACAACCGCTAAAGCACACTCCATCACTCGGAGAGAAATTGTGAAAACACAAGCGGTCACACATGCTGTTCCCAATACAATCACGCTTCCGTCTACAGTACTCTATAATGACTGTGTAATCAAAAGGTTGGCCCCAGACATCACCGGACCAGCGCCAGCCACTGATGTGAGGTTGTCCTAAGCATGATGTAAATACATGATGGTTCTTGAGGGAGATGCAACACCAGGACCGTGTACGTAGGATTCAATGATCATGTCAGCTATACTCCCGTCTAACTCTTGACCTACAGGTAATACAAGCACATATGAATTACACACAAAAGCGTGTATTGCGCTACTGCAAACTCAGTGGCATTAATCTTAATGGTAGCTGGCTGAGGACATTTGATATACAATGGTTCTCTTCATCTTTCAATTTTATCGTAACTATTGAGTACTTTTCACAGGTATGGAATAGCCCAGAAAGTTACGCCAAGATCTTAGATATCACTTAGGAACGTAGAAGCCAAGACAACAGTTGAAAATGATATCTTACAAGGAAAATATTTTTAGCACTTGCTCCATCATTATGCTATGAAACTACAAATCCAAAATCAAAGACTTCTCGCTATATCCAAACTAGCTTTATTGAAAATACATGATACGTCCAGTTTATTATTAACTGGAAGCTTGTCTAGTCACTAACTCTAGGGGAAAATTATCGTTGTTACAAGACAGGTCGGCAACCTACCTTACTGTTGGCAGACTACGTATAAAACGGGAACACACTAGACAGTCCACCTCATTCATTAGTCTTCCAGCATGCTGAATAGCATATGTATTCGCGTGTACATTAACAGTTTAAGCTATTTAAAGACTACCGACTGTGATGCAGAACTGCGAAGTTTAGAATCCCCATTTTCTACGAACTGAAACCCGACCTGTACAGTAACAAAAGTTTTTCCCCTTAGAGTTAGTGAACAGAAAAGTTTAATGTTATTTAACTTGACCAATCATGTCTTTTATACAGCTAGTTCGGATTTCGCAGCAAGTTATTACTTCTGACACTGTAGTTTCACTGTTTCAGAATTGATGTTGGAACAAGCATTGGCCACAACAGTATATCGCCTTTAAGTCGTGTGTTTATTTCCAGTTACTGAGAACGATCTACGCGAACTCATGCGGGTTCTGAATTTCTTCTGTAATTGATGATTTCCGATCTTCGGCTGGTAACGCCAGGTGTAATTATACTCAAAGCTGT
>LQNS02276924.1:3204689-3230899 GCA_001587735.2 Parhyale hawaiensis | reverse complement strand
AAATAAATAAGCACAGACGATCGTGACTATTATTATGATATTCAGAAGTTTAAGTCTCCGTTTCCACAACAAAGGCGATGTCACAGAGAAAGAATGAAGGGACACGTAGTGTGATAAAAGACTCATGGAACCCATGCACGACGGTGTTCCCAAACAGGATCAACGCGCATGGGAACAGCAAGTTGGGAAAGAAGAAGAAGAAGAAAAGATTGAAGAAAGATCAGTATGAGTAACTGTTGAGAAGGAAGCAAAATGGGCACGAAAGACAGACAAGACGATCGTGACAACGACCCAACGGGTCACGGGTCGTCTAGTACATTATAGAATACTTGTGACTTGCAATTGCTTTAAACAAGCGTGGAAGCTAAATTGGAATAGCTACTGCGTAAGACTATAAAGTCAAATAGAAAAAAAAAACAGGTTGTGATATTATAAGAGTGAACTCCCAACTGCTTAGGAATAACCCAAGGACTGTACCCATGTAGCGTCACAAAGTTGCTCGGCGTAAGCGGGGTTAATCCCAGCTAACAATTTTGCGTTGATTCCACGTAAATAGCACGTCGTGATTTGGTGCTGAACACGTTGTGGATGGACGTACTTTGGACGTTGATCTGTGGACGGCAGATAACGATGTTAGCAGGTCGTATCACAACGTGCTTGGTTCGTTGAATGATACAACGCGTTAAAAACGTGCTGGCCACATCCTTACCACGTTGTGATACGACGTGCTAGCACGTTGTGAGACAACGCAGTGACAACGTTGTAACAACTTCCATACATGACGTAGTTACTTGGTTAAACCATGACGTTGTCTTTCGACGTTCTGACAACCGTGTAACAACCTCCATGCATAACAATGTTACTAGGTTAGACCATGACGTATTTCCAAGTGCTGACAACGCTGATAACACGTGCAATAGCAACACAACCTTACTTCAATTAGCTCGAAACATAGGTCCTACGTCCTACCGCAGTTCCTGTTGAGAAAGTTAGTTTTATAAATTCTGGCAGGTTCCCTATCTGTATTTCCCTCTTTCTGTTCCTTGAGGTGGACTGTTGATCGAGATAGCTTACCTTGTTGAAGAGACACCTCTAGTGTCTCTCGTGTGAAAGGCCATGAAAGGACCCGTCCACTCGAGTGTCTTTTCCTATTCTTTGCGCTTGATCCTGCCAGCAGTAGTGCACTGAGGCAAGCTTATACTATATGGCAGAGGAGAGCCGAAGTCGAGATAGGATATTCCTAATTGCGCCTCCTAGCCGACTAGCATCACTGTGCGGATTGCCTTTTGGCGGAAATAATAATCCACTTGATGAAAGCCGTCATATTATGAGATACAAATACAAAATTTCAAATTTACATGTTTGTACTGTAGGTCATGCTGTATAGTACCGCCATACCTATTGGATGATATTATATGAAATAGTATTTAGTCAATCAGGTGAAATAGTGTTAACATGCAGATCTCTCCTCGGGAAGCAATAACTGTATTTCCCATTTGCCTTACTTTAATTGAACAAGCTGTAATACTATCAGAAATATAATTATATTTCATTTTGCGAGGGTGATCGTTAGGTAGCACTCTTGCGGAGCCAGTTCAGTTAATTCGCTTGGTATGCGTTGGCACTGAGCCATGTAGATTAGGTAGTAAGTTCATAGTTGTAATATAGTTAAGAAATGAATGTACACGAAATTTTTAATGTAAGCTGTTATGTATTAATCCAAGAGCAACTCCCGGATGTGGAAAAATAAATTTTATATAAATATATGTGACAGCGAGGTACCGCGGCGCTGATGATCAGTCTCGGCTTCAATGCTGAGCACACCCGTGGCGACCGCGACAAGTACATCAGGCTGGACTGCTCCAGGTGTGAAGAGCGCTTCAGGAACCGCCTCGTGCCCGTAAGTGACTCTCGTGAGTGAAAATTAAAGGCAAATTTCTAGATCGTTCTGTTAAAAGATAATTCCTTTACATAACTAAACTCGTTGCATTTACGGAAACTTTCCCCAAGTTCAAATGCAGCTCGTAGGGAACACAGCTGCCATTTGCACATTTTTGTTTCCCCGGCTTAACTTCGTCCATTTCCGGTTTCTCGGGTCCCGCTTACTTTTGGTTCGCGCACTTTACCCTCGCTAAGCCGGAAGCAAACCGGTACGAGCGCACCCGGCACCGAGCTAAAACATCGTGCAATTGGCAGCTTTACTCTCTACTGCAGCTGGAGTTACCGTTGCACTCAACGTCGTCCACTGAGCCAAGCTATAGTTGAACCACGTTCTGCGCACTTCAGTTCATGTAGTAATCATAATTATATTCCCAAACCTCAGATATGTTATTCTTAATATTTTATAGCAGTACTCTTCTCGCATTAGGACAGCCCTTATTACTTCCCATCCTCGTTAACAAAGGGATTTTGTTCTAGCCAGATAGGGCGTTTTCACACTGTCACTGTTGGCTTTAATATACTCGTTAAAATTATGTTCTTTACTACAGCGGCATCTTATCAAGAACGAAATGCTGTTTCCGTACGACGGTGTGTCCATCACACATATCGGCACTGACGAAGTGGCCAGCATGAACGCGGTGATGGAAGCAGTTGATCCAAACGTTACGCGCTTCCATAGGAACCAGGAAAGCCTCTCTCAGGTACTTATTACTGTGGCCCGCTATAGCGTAAGTAGGAGCGTGGTTGTATTGGTAGCATCATGTTTGTCTGTACTTCCACATCTGTGATGGTGCATGCCCTAGGGAGTGTATCCACTCCGACGGATTGTTTTCAACCATACATCGCCTTTTAACTCAGTCTGGAGAGTTTTGGACCAATTCCAGCAGGAGCAGGTGTATTTGTGTCTTTGTGTTTTGGCATTTGTTTCTATGGGTGATGTGCATGCTATAAATATGTTAGCTGAATCCTCCCTAACCGCTACAATGACAGTCAATGACAGACAGAGGATGAGACATATAGTATATCAAGGGAAATATGGAACCCATGCAGGAGGGCGTTCCCACACTGAATCAACGCGCACAACTATAAATCAAATTAGGATAGAAGAGGAACAAAAGAAGGAAACATCGCTAGCTGAGGTATGAATGCGGAAAATGCGATGCTGACACGAAAGAGCAACGTCCCAAATGCCTATGTAAGACCGCTAAGGTAACCAAGAGGTTACCCTGACGGCACGATCGCTTTCATTCTTTGCTTCCAATAAATACACATTTCTAGCCGCTTAATAACTGCACCATGTTATCCATGTACCATAATAGTGGTAACTTAGTGGTGCAGTGGATAGCTAACGAGCTCGTCTTGCAAGGGTTTCATTCGGTCCGACGAGTGGCAGAAATAATTATTGATGTTATAATCTAATGAAGTAGACGATATCCTTTTTTAAAGGAGAGCGGAGCCACAAGGTATATGCTACGCATCGCTGTTGAAAGGTGTGAATCTCAGGTTGGGGTCAACACAGTCACTGCTGATGAAGAAAGAAAGAAAAAGCATATATTTCTCCCCATAGGAAGGTTTTCATACAATAATACTATTATAATACTTGTTCACTAAACTAGTGTAAAACGTTAACGCAATGAGCCTTACAGATTACGGAGCAAATTTATAGCACTATTCTACTTCACAATCTACATTCTGTACAACGCTCTATGTCTATGGTAGCAAAAGGTTCACACATTGGTATTATATGATGAGCAGCAGATAACGAAATTTTAAGCGAAGAAACATTTGCAATACATTCCAATTGGAAAAAATTTTGCTTGCCATAAATGTTCACTGAAAGTTTTGAAACGGTAATTTATTTCCCCAGATCGATATCAAGAAACTGGACCACTTCTATAACTGCTCGGAACCGCAGACAACACTCGCTGGTAACTCGGCAAGTGGTGAGTCAACATAGTAACGGCGCCATCGAATGGCTCAACGAAATCTACTTTTCTGAGACTCTTCTCCCTCCTCTCTTTTTTTTCTTTCCCCCAGTCGTTTATATCCTACTCACTTAATGGCAATAGCTCTTAGAAGGCCGGGGCGCAAGTTTCGGTGTCTCTTTGAGAATGGGCCTGTTGGTTCGTCTACTGCCGCCTATCTAATCTTATGCTGCACCCAAAAGGCTTGCCTTGTTTGGAACATCAGACGGGTGTGAACTCACCCTGCTGGATCGAGTCTCAGGCGTTAAACACTTGATCGATTGCCCTTGAAAGTTTGAAAAACTCAGTGCTGCTCCTTAAATGGAATGTTCACCTATCTCGTGAGTAATCAGGTTTTTCCTAATACCAGCAATACGATGCAAACCAACGCTTCTCTCTGACATTCCGGGCAAGTCAAGGCTAGTAGGCTTAGCTTTACTCGCCATCGCCATGCAAACTGATGGCGCCTCAACTGCTTGCAATTTAAGAATAAAAGCTATTACGCACAGAACTACTGTACAGTGCGGTGGGATCAACGCAGAGGTGTACTGTTGTGAGCAGAGGTGGCCAACTGCGTCCCGGCCAAAACATAAACGAAAAGGCCGGAGCCCAAAGACCACCAGCCAGTCCTTACTCCTATAACTGCTTGGGCTGTAAATGGCCACCTCTGGCTCTATGACTCCCTGGCACCATTCACGGTACTACCGTGACCTTCACACTAGAACTTCCATCTTCCCCCTCCACTTCTATTGCTGCCGTGATTGCTAGTCCTCGCAGAAAATCACAACCCGAAACATAGCACAACCTCACACAAGAAGAAAGAAAACTTTGTTCTTTCTTTGTTCTTTCAACAGCCCTCACTCCGTAGCATCTCTGAAAGGTCCCTTAGGTGTCTCTTTTTTCCTCACCCATCCTTCGGCTAACTCCCTCCACTTCCCCGCCCCCTCCCGAATCCCCAGCAGATGCGAACCGCAGCCAGTCGTACGCGTCTGTATAACTTTGTAAATGCGGAAATTTCGTTTCTTGTTTTTTGCACAGGTTTGTACCATTTAATTTTCCGATCTGAAAATGTTCACATTTCAGAGCACGCAAATGTGACGGAGAGCAGCAGGAAAACAGACAGCTCTGGTCAAACCAGTACCACACCGGAGACGACAGTTTCAGGCAATGGAGGACCACGCAGTGTTGGTGGTGAGAGCACTCGATTTGAGACGGAATACGCAACAACGACTGTACCAAGTCCTCGCAGCGCCAACGCAACAGACGAGGTCAGGGGAGCCACTGAAGAAAATAATCTTACAGGCAACACACATACCCCATGGACTGGGTCAAATATTGTTACATTTCCAGAAATGAAAGGTGTAAATCGCAGCTCTGAGATAGCTACTGAAAAAAGTGGAGTTACTGAAGATACAACTCAGTTTACAGGGGATGGCGAACTGAATAAGGGCCTGTTCAACGCAACCAACGGAAATAGTGAAAATGGAATCGGTGCTGGTGCAGGGAGTGGCGAGACGAGCGGCACCAATGGTCGCGGTAAGAGTTTTCTAAATCGGCCATAAGCTCGTAATGTAATCTTATAATTAAAATTATAATATAAACTGTTGAATCTCACCTTGAATATAATCTATTTTCAATTCCATAAATAAGACATTTCTTCAGTTTTAAATATTCGTTGCCAAAAGGTTGCAGCCAGTTCCAGGCAATTATCAAGCTTCAGTCTACCCAATATAACTATACAATATTATAACTGTGACTTAAATAGTGTTATAAGCGAGTCATTTCAGGCAATACTTAAGCATTTCATAAATGGTAAGCAACGTACCATCATGCTCAGACTGTAGCCATATTCAACCAATTGATTCCAAGTTCCCACTGCAGAAACGTCCAGTCCACCAGGCAGTCTAATACCTGCGGGCCCGGCTGGAACACTGTGCGCGGGACCAGACGTCGTCTGGAACGGGGTTCTGTGCGTGGCGGTGGAGAGAGCTTCAGAGGCCCCTGCCACATTTCCACCCCAAGAGAACTTTCAACGAATAATGGTACAATCAAGTAAGTTGGGAGATCCTCTTTCAGAAAGTTTCGAGCAAGATAAAAAAAGCAAAAGAGTCAAACTCACGAAATCAATCAAGGCCTCTTGAAGGTTATTATTTTACCTTGACT
This sequence comes from Parhyale hawaiensis, assembly GCA_001587735.2. Classification (NCBI taxonomy): domain Eukaryota; kingdom Metazoa; phylum Arthropoda; class Malacostraca; order Amphipoda; family Hyalidae; genus Parhyale; species Parhyale hawaiensis. The sequence continues at coordinate 3,224,831 of LQNS02276924.1, read as the reverse complement.
CTCATATCTTTTCTTGTTTCGTTTTTCTTGCTTTTAGTATGTTAATTGGGTCAATTTAAGATAATTTACACGAAAAACGTTTTCGTAGCAAATGCTTAGTATTCGAGATATATGACTTCGAAGCTCCCATTGTTTATCTATGGGAGAAAATAATTGGCGACCCCATACAAGTAAAATTTAGGTTAGGTAAGGTTAGATACGATAAAATAAGCTTAGGTAAGGCTAGTTTAGGTAAGGTTAGATAAGATAAGGTTAGCTTAGGTAAGGTTAGGTTAGGTAAGGTTAGATAGGTTCTGTTCCTTTTAGGTCGCTAGCAAGCCTGTAATGACTCCGGCTATTTTCATCCATAGAAAAACAATGGGAACTTCAAAGTCAAATATAGCTGCCTCAAAAACTAAGCTTTTGCGACGAAAACGTTATACTGTACCTGTAAATTGTCTTAAATTCAACCAATTAACATACCCAAGGCAAGAAAAACCCCAAAAATCACTTGTCAGCTAAAGTAAAAATTTAGCTACCTCTAAAAGTACAGACCTTGGTCTGCGTCTCGAAAATGGTCCGATTACGTACAGTCAAGGGGGAAATCATTCGACACAGCCTGATATTTTTGGTCCATACTATACATTTTTTAGACATATTTGAAAGGAAAACTTTATTTCCCGTACTAAAAAGATTTCAAAATACGATAATTGGCGTTCGCCATCTAGATACGCCCAAAATATGCGCTCTAGGTAATAAAAATATCAGAATAGGCCTAATGATTTCTCTAGGGATTGTACTGTCGACATAGTACGTCTCCCTTCCTTTCCGTCTCTTGAATCCCCACAATTGTGCAAGGGAGTCTTAAACATCTAATATAATTTTTCAACTTTTGGGATTGTGTTGATGACAAACACAAAAACAAACAGATCCTCACAAAAATGTGGTTACTAGCTCATCGTAACATTCACTGACACATCGTGCAACTTTCAGAAGATTAGTTTATAACTTTTGAGTTATGGAGCAAAGAAAAATAAACAAGTAAACAAACAATCGGTAGGGAGGTCTTCACCATAGTTAATCATCTGTTCCTCTTAACATACCAACCAATTCCTGTAAATTCCATTAAGATCCGACCATAACTTTCTGAGTTATTTTAGTGACAGACAAACGTCAACAAACTATCATCCAGGCTGAATGAATACCTACAATCAGCACACATACAGCATTCGCCAAGTCATTCTAATTTCCACTGCAATAATGTTCACTATACAGAACGAATCCACGTTCGTTTAAAATAATGGAATATTTTCCTGAAGTAATTTCCAGAACGCTGGAGTTAATACTGGAAAATTTTAGTCTCAGTCCGTAGTACAAAAGTGATCTAACAAAGGACAAAATAAAACACATCGAATATGTCGATAAAAATGTGTAACCCATGCATACATGCATGTGTTCCAACAGAGAACTCCGTTACCTGAAGCACAGTTCATGACTGATATATCTAAGCATTGACTCGGTGACTATTTTATTGTTAAAGAAACGTGGGTTCTAACTAAATGAAGAATGCCGCAATAAGTTGTTAGATTATTTCGCTCAAACTAGAATGGTTAATAGCAAATAAAACTAATGTACGCAGATAAGTCAATAATAGTTTATATCTTTGTTCGCAGATTCAGCAAGTAAACTATCAAGTACGTCCCCGCTTGCGCTGCTGTCAGGCATCCTATGCAGCGTGCTGACGGCCACACGGTGGTGATCCAGAACCGCACTGCTAGCATATGGGTCACAAAAACAACATATATAAACAACGCTCTATTAGAGAAAAACGCAGTTATTTACAAAACGGTCCTGCACCAAAAGGAAAACCACAGCCTTGTCGGAGTGATATCAACACATAGAAATAAAAAGCTACAAACAGTTATGGCAACTGTGTCTTCTGAGTACGACGGATTTCATTTTTTCATTTCATCTTTCGATATATAGTCAGATGGAGTAAGAAACGACCTCGCCCTTACAGGCATTCAAAAAGCGCTCGATAAAATTTGAAAGCAGAATCTGTTACAGCATTTATTTCCAGTCATTTCAGTGTTTGCTTCAACCCTGTACTGCACATAATGAATTTTTGGGGGAGCGGTAGTTTTTTATCCCACGATGGCCGCGGGCGTGTCTTACCCCACTTGACTATAGCATTACTTTCAAATTTGAATTCTCTGGAGGCTGCAACACTATTCCAACAGAGGAAAGAGAATGGACATCTTAACACATCTGCACTGTAAGATGAAAAGAGCAGAATACTTTAAGCGTGCTTAGCAATAATTGGGATGAAGAGAAACTACCGAGAAGAAAGTTGTCAGAAAATGTAGAAAAAAAAGGAGCAAATCAGCTGGGACAGAAACGCTTTATCAAAACATTTCTTTCAAGCACTATGAAAACGAAATTGGGAGTCTCAGTGCTACGGGTTTTGCCATCCATTTGCAGGCTGTGCGAGGAATGGTGAGCTCAGCAGACCATAGAACGGTGAGCTCAGTAGACTATAGACCGGTGAGTTCAGTAGACCATACAATGGTGAGCTCAGCAGACCATAGCACTACACGCACAAAATGATGCACCTCCATCAGCAAGAAGAGGACTAGATGTAGCTAGTTAGCTAGGGCCCAACGGAGTGTGTTGAGACGTCCCAAAAGAGGGGAGGTCAAACTAACACAAGGATAACAGAAGCAAGTAAAATATAACGGCCTGGACTCGTTTTATAGATTTAACAGCTGTTATGAAATGAGCACAGCTCCTTTTATTTTAAGTACCTAGGTACTTATCGCGCTCCTAATTTTGACTCGGCCAGCTCAAAATCCCCCCCCCCTCCTTCTTCTTGTTTGGGTATCTGAAGACAGCCCGTCCAACAATCGATGCTGAGGAATGTCGTGCATTGCCGCCAGTGAAAACTACCGTACATAGAGTAAAATACATGTTGTATTACATGTACATTTTTTATCCCATATTTTCTGGACACTTCGTTCTTGCAAGATTACTTCACGTATGTTCACAGAATACTTTTATAGTTATTGTACATAAAAGATAACTCATCAATTTTTACTTCCAAGAGAAGCACAAGCAGGCAAAAATATTTGCGTGGCTTTGGAGAAACAGGAAATACAATCAAAACTTTCACAGAGAGAAACCGCGCCAGTCCCGAGAATATAAAGAGAAATATATTATTATTATTATATTGGTATTGTCCCGCTATTTCTGAAACTTAGACAATCAATAGCGATCTAAGATTGATTTACTCGGCTTACAGCCGGAACCACAACGTTGTGNATGCTGAGGGATGCCGTGCATTGCCGCCAGTGAAAACTACCGTGCATAGAATAAAATACATGTTGTATCGATATACATGTACTCATTTTTATCCCATATTTTCTGGACACTTCGTTCATGCAAGATTAATTCGTGTATGTTCACAGAATACTTTTATAGTTATTGTACATAAAATATAACTCATCAATCTTTTACTTCCAAGAGAAGCACAAGCAGGCAAAAATTTTTGCGTGGCTTTGAAGCAACAGGAAATACAATCAAAACTTTCACAGAGAGAAACCGCGCCAGTCCCGAGAATATAAAGAGAAATATAGCTGGATTCTAGGGATACGGTCAGAAGCCAAAGGGTAAAGTGACTAAGTGTACAATAATGCGAGGCATTGGTTGTAGTCTTCTCTCCCTGCCCTCAAGGTTTTTGGGGGAGAGACTCGTGCTGCGTGCGGAGCTCACCTTTTCACTTTGGAGACTGTCAGATGTCGAACTAATCAGTTCTGTCGCACGAAGCACGGGACCAGCCGATTTCAAACCTTAAACAACGGACGTAGCCGAAAACCAGCACAACCGGACGTCCGAAAATTCAGCCGTCAATTAGGTTTTTGCTGGATTTCCTTTAGCAGCGTTTTCGGCTTCCCGGTGTTGCAAATGCTTCATTTGGGTTGTATTACCTGTCCGTGGGAGCCCAAGCGTGAAGTTTTAATAATAATAATAATAAACACACATTGTCCACATTTCTGGGCGAGATTAACAACGTGTTAACCCTACGTTAATCACCGACAATGAAATGAAACTTTGAAAATTTATAACCAGCAGGAATACCACTAGTCAATCGACTTAGGGGTAATAAAAGTCTGAACGTGACTAACAAAGGGTCAATAGTCTGCTTCAAGCAGCATTCCTCAACTGTACCTTTTCCTTAAAGTTTATCCAAGAACATCTACCCAAATTGGTATTCCGGTCAATTGCTCTCTAGCTCTACAGCAGAACTTTCAAGAACTGGACGTTCATGTTCATTGTATTCGCCAGCCTCGTACCATTTCGTAAACAAAAAGGAACGAACTCGCCGGAAGAAAACCCTTAACAGCTTGATTCCTAGAATATCTTGAACAGAACGAAGTTTGAAGTTCACCCTTGTAAAGCAGGTTTTTCTGTTATGTGACTTGAATCATAATATGAGTGGAACAGCAATGTTAGGAGCCAGTTTGCATCAGATGAAAAGTTTCGCAAAAGCTTTCCCCCGCAAACTTCTTGAATCCATTTCTCACGCTAAAAGCTGACGTAACGACTTTAAACAATGTACACGTAGCTACCCCCTTGTAGTACCCACCCACCCAACGAAAATATGGCAATACAAAGAAGAAATGAAAATGAATTGTACTAATGAGATCCAATGGCGCAAACTCAAGGTCTACAAACCAAACCAAGAGGGCAAATGCTGCCTGTCCTCCTGGACTCGCGTGCTTTTCCTGTAATCTTCTTTGAGCTGTTTGAAGTCCTTGTTCTCTGTGTAATCCTCATCCACAATATCAGCAGGAAAGAGGTTGGCCTTGAACTTCCAGACCGGGAGCGGGACGTGTTTTAGCGTGATCGATGGAGTTACTACTTGTATTATCGCTAATTTTAAGTGGCACTACAGTCCTCATCATTCTTTAAGGTGCCCATGAAAAGTGGCATTAAAATAAAAACACATTTAAATAAAGGAGGACTAACTACATGTAACATAGCAACATCAACATTGACCACCAGCTAAGTTAGGCCATTAAAAATAGCTGTCGAGGTCAGCTATGAAAGGCTAAAAATTTCCACTCAATGAATCAACATATATAATGAACTAGCAAAAAATCTACTGCCGCGAAAGTTTATAAAAACATGCTTAGGTATTTTCCAATCTAGCTAGTACTGCAACCTGGAAGCATTATCGTGTTATTAATATCTCCAGAAAATTGGTACATACAGTTGCAAATATAGCAGTATCATAATAGGCATAGACCGCAACAGTACTTGACTCTTAGGTCTGACGCTGGCGGCCAAAAGTGTCGGCAACGAATTTTTAAGAGCTATTCTTTTCTTCCTATCTAATACTGAAGAAAAAAATTCCAAGGTACGGTACCCAACATTGTTCTTGCGGAGAAGGTATCTTGAATACGGCGGGGACGCACTTGGGCGCTTGCCTGCATGACCGTGTCTGGACATGTTCATAATGGCTCTTGAGAAAATCCCATTTTGGCCGCCAGCGTCAGAGAACACTTGGACCTAAGAGTCAAGTACCTACTGTTGTGGTCTATGATATAGGGATAAAAGTTTAAATAAAACCCTACCTCGGATTTTTTCTACGCAAAGTAGTGATGATAGGGCGACGCAACTCTATGCCTATAGTGGAAGGAGACAGCTTAATGAGCAGGCTTAAATTGTTTGCTCTGCCTTTACATGAGTCAGTCACTGCTGCCTGTCGAGTAAGGTGATGTGATAGCCGCGACTCCTCCAGAGTGGTACGGTATGCTTGCATAGTAGACATGAAGAGGGCTTATCCTACTTGAATGTCAAATTTCTGATTTTACTCAAGATAACTGAACGAGCGAAGTCGAGGGGCTCCAAAATTTATGCCGAAGCAGCTGGCAAATTAAAGAAGCACTGCATTTGTAGGTTGCCCGGGACTTGCTGGACACTATTGACACTAATGCTGATTTTCTGATCACCGAAATAACTGAAGAAAAACCATTTTTGTTAAACTCGTAGGTAGTCATTTGAGTGAAATGAGGCGAACACGTCCCACAGCACTTCACTCAGCAGCCAGCAGATATCTAGCGACTGACAAACTCGAAAGTGACGAAACAATTCAGCATGTAGCTAGGCTACATTAAGGTGCCCCCTTCCACCCACTGCGCATAGTGGCATCGCCCTAGCTGCATCACTAGGTAGGCTAACTACCTACTTTGCACGGCCAAATTTAAAATTAGACACTTTTTCGACAGGCTTCTCGCACAGCTAAGAGCTGACACAGCACCTACCGTACCGTGCATTATTAGCTAAACTTACGAGAGTTACATAGGCAACTTTTACATCTTCATCCTTGACCACGTAATTGGCAGGCCGAGCTCTTCTTGTCTCACCTGCAGAAAGAGGTCAAAGATGATATGCGTTTGTCATTACCATACAGCTAGTGGCAGGTAGGACTATCCAGGAAACTTCTGAATTGTACAATAAATTGCATGTAAGTGACCAGAAGGATGCTACAAATCTGCTCCAATAGGCTATATGGCTAGCTACAGCGCTCCATTACTCACGGCTTTTTATTAATTGAAGGTATTTTTTAAGAACTACAAATCCGCAACAACTACAGTAACTACATTCTATCTCTACTAGATCAGTAGGAGCTATGTATTAACCCTTCAACGCCTGATGAAACACAATTTTTAGTATGCCTAATATGCAATGCTCATAGCATTCACAAGCGTGTACAGTGGGCACAGAATGAGTTAAAAAGTATTTAGCTAGTTACCTATGTTAGCACAAAACCCTAGTTATGGAGTAGGTACAGCCAAATTGGTCCAATCTTGATAGGTTGAGCACTCCTCAATATTTAGCTACGATCTGGAGCAGTGCACAGATTACATTGATTCTGAGGTCTGATAAAAACCTCATTAAAATTTCACTCCATGCCGTAGCTACCATCAAAACTAACACATCCCAGCTGCCATCTGTGTAGTAGTAGGTAGTAGCTACCTACTTACTTTGAACGTATATTTTTAGGAGGTACGAGTGTGTAAAATGCATTGCGAAGTCAGCCACATAGGCCTATATGTGACACTGGGTTGCCAGAAATAAGAGCTAAAACGGCTCATATTAAACAAACTCTCCCAAGGACAGTGAAGGATGGTAAGGACTAACACAAAAGCATCTGATAGATCTCAGTAAGCCACAAACGTCATACCACTGGGCAACTTAGGAAATTCAATACCTACTATTTCCAAACATACCTACTTGACAGGGTGTGGCTACATACACTTTTATGAAGCAATCTGGAGATGCTTCTCAGCTTATCTATTTCCTTTATAGGAGTATTTTTCCCTATCTGGGGTTCAGTCGATGCTCGTCATCTGTCTGCTTGACCGACTTGGCTCTGTCTGATGGTTGTGTAGGTATACTAAGAATAATTTGACACACTTATCCCATAGATAAATTTTTTCTTGCCGTTACATATTCTATGAAGTTTTAAATAATGAGGGCCAGTGTCTATAGCTACTCCTTTGTTTCGGCTTCAAAGATCTTTGGATGAAATACGTGAGCTACATCCATTGTCGATCGTTGTGGAAATGCTTAGAAGAGAAACTCATCAGTTTGGTCACTGCTTCATACCTGGAATGGTACCAGTACAGAATTCATTCCAGAGATCTGTGCTTAGGTGTGTTGATCTGCAAGCATTCCAGCTGGCTGGGGATATTTTTTTGATGAATTCTCATCAGGGTCTTAGGCATCTTGGTATTACTTAGTGTTTCACTTGGGTTACACTCACCCTCTGATGCTCTGCTGTAAACTTATAATAATTAGCAATAATATTATACAGCTAAGCACGTAGGTAATACATGAAATTAATTAGGTAGCATAAAAAACTCACCCATTTGAATTTCCATTCTAATATGTTCAACAGGAAGCTTATATATCTTTGTGAGGTAGTTCTTAATATCATGTACAGTCATTTTCATGGAGCAGTGAAATGTGACCACATTAGATGGCTGTGGCACACTAGGCCGCACAGGGAAGACATTGTAATTGGTGAGGAAAGAACGCAGCTGTGGCCCGCCTCTCTGGTACAGAGGATATCTGGAAAAGGTACAGCTAGTTAATAACAGCAACAGTTTGCATTAAATTCAAGCACCAAGGTACTCACTGACTTATAGACCTACAAGTCATAGCCCTTTGTTCAATCTCAATATATTTGCAAAATCATTTAGCCAGAAGGTTTTAGTGGTGATAACACTAAGCATCATAGCTGCCTGCACTTTCCTGACATAGGTAGCCTACCTAATGACTTTTTGTTCTATTGTATGCCCTGGTCTGGGCACAGCAAGTCTGAGAGAGCATAAAGGATTTAAGCATCTTTGGTAATGCATATGGGAAACTTTGTGACCTTCAAAAGATCTTGGTGGGGAGTGGGTAATTAGCTATAGCTAGCTACGGTACCAAGTGGAAATTATCCTGGTACCAAACATTGTTTTTTGCTTGATCCATGTGTTCATCATCAAAAGTGCCTTAATGATTCAAGTAGAGTCTTGCCTGGTGCCTGCTACAGCTACATTTAGTATATTTTATGAATTTGATAAGGTCAGTCCCAAATCGTGCAAATAATACAGGATTCCATTGAAAATGCCAACAAAATATTTTCTTAAACCTAATTAATGATGTAGCTAGGTAGCCTATAGACTACATAGGTACCATATGGACTATGGACAAGGCTGAGCTATATACAATATGGAAGCCTATAATGTAGTCTAATAACCAACTAAGTTTAAAAACTGTAGCACGTCTCTAAGTATTTAAAAAAATTGATTGCGACCCTATGAAACAAAACACCTTACGAAAATTCCTTTTCCTTAAAACCTGTTTACAATTTGTGATTTCTCAATTTCTAATGATGCTAGAATAGCAAACGTTGGAGTGTTTAGCTGGTAAATGCATGTTTATTTCCTGTGTATCTTGACACTTTACCCCAATTCATGTACAAACAGTAGTACAAACATTGTTTACCATTTCAGTTCCTGGTTTTGATCGTAACACAGGGTTGAAATGATGAACGTGAAGGCTCTGTATTTATGCTTATGACATAAAATACGGCAGAACACCATATTTTACGTAGTTATAAAATATTGTTTGTTACACATAACCCTGTAAAGATGCAGGTCATTAATATTTCATATCTATAAATAGATGAAACATTAATAACATACATCTATGCATGGTTATGTGTAATAAACAATGTTATATAGCTAGCTGCATCAAAATACTAGCTATGTTCTGCCTAGGCAATAATCTGAAATACAGGGCCTCTACATTTGCCATTTTCGCCCCGTGATACGATCACAACCCAAGGCGGAGATGACGGGCGATGTTAGTGCTCCCATATGTACCTACATGAAGTGGGGTAAAGAATAAAGATACACAGGAAATAGCCTGAACACACATACACCAGCTACCAACACCCAAAGTTTCCCTATTGTAGCATGATTAGAATTCAAGTAATCACAAATTAAAAAAAAAACGAGGTGCCAGGAAAACGAATTTTCGTAGGGTCTCAGTCAAAAAATTTTTTTTTTAATATTTAGAAACATGCTAAAGTTTTGATACTTAGTTGGTTATTAGACAATATTATAGGCTTCCATGTGGTATATAGCTCAGCTTTGTCCATGCATTTTTCCTGCTTTTTGGCGGTTCGCCATCTCCGCCTCGAACGACGCTAGCTTCCTATGAGCACAGCGGCTTGTGCTTCTTAATCAAAAAGTCTGGCATGATTGCTTGAGATCTCAACAAGCCATTTGCAACCCTCTAATGGTACCAGACTGCAGAGAAAAATGCAAATCTGTCACCAAGATATGGGGCAAATCCATCGCCAAAGGGTCATTCCACATAGCCTAATGTCAACCTGAGGCTATAAATAGAAAATTCAACAAAGGAAGTTTTTATATATATACCCAATTTAAAGCTCAAGACCTCTTCTTTAATAATCTGAAAAGAAAATTTTAAAATATCAAACCAATTTTCTTTAAGAGGTCATCAAACATGATGCATGTTGGTATATAAGTGGAATTCAAATAGCTAACTTTTCCTAACCTTGCCACACTAAGTAAAAGGCTTCCGAGTAAACTCCCAATTTTACATAGCCTATCTAATAATAAGCTATCATTGTGTTATGTGTTAATAAGCTAGCATCAAGTTGAGCAGCCAATCATCAAGTTCAGCAGTAGATCATCAAGTTGAGTGGCCAATCATCACATTGAAGGTACAATCATCAACTTGAGTGGCCAATCATCAAGTTGAGTGTACAGTCATCAAGTTGAGTGGCCAATCATCAAGTCGAGTACATAGTCATCAAGTTCAGCAGCCAATCATGAACTTGAATGTAGACTCATCAAGTTGAGATGCTGATCATCAAGTTGAGTGCACAGTTATCAAGTTCAGCATATTGATGCACTTGCAGTTTTTTATTCATTTTTTCCGCAAGTGCGATCAGTCGGCCACCCCACAGTGAAGATGGTGGATGACTGATCGTACTTGCAAGGAAAAAACTAAAAAAAAAATGCATGTACATCAATACTCTTTTAGGAGCATCAAATCCAAGTATTTTCTCAACTTAGAGCAAATTTTCAGGCTAGTACCATACATTGTTTGACTTCGCTGTAACATCAAAGTTTGTGGGATGGGCATTTTCTGGTTTTGCAATAGCTAGGTATGTTTTATCTACTAAAAACATAGCTTTATTGAGAAATATGGCAAACATTCCAAAAGCAGAAACAACATGATCACATGGGTTCTACCATTTTCAATAGTGTATTCAGATTAAGACTAGCTGTTTTAACTAGTTTTTGAACAAATGGAGGTATGGTCACCCACCCTTTTTAGTGCAATCACTCGCCTGATTTCATGTCTGTAGCTAAGTGATCGCCTCATTTCGTAGTGTGGCACTTCTCGCCAAGATCTTGGCGAGTAGTTTGCCACCCTAGGAAATGCGGGTGAGTGCCGCGACCTGTGGAACCTCATTTCATAGTGTGGCACTTCTCGCCAATATCTTGGCGAGTAGTTTGCCGTCCTCGGAAATGCGGGTGGGCGCCTATGAGCGCCGCGACCTGTGGAACCTCATTTCATAATGTGGCACTTCTTGCCAAGATCTTGGCGAGTAGTTTGCCACCCTCGGAAATGCGGTGCACTAATGCCAACAGTTATGAAGAAGCAATGATGGGACAACGATGTTAGCATAGACGTATTTCGCACATAGGGTAATGTCTCAATTACCGAATGCCTTTCTATTACCGAACGCAATGAGATTCCTACCTATATTCGGTAATAGATGGGCATTCGGTAATTGAGACATTACCCTAGTATTCATCTTATAAGTAACTAGTAGGGCAGTTGTTACAAAGATCTAGGCAACAAGTTTGCCACCTTCAGAAATGTGGATCTGCACCTAATAACAAAGACACATTTGGACTCAAAAAGCCAAGGTTTTCGAACTAACTATATAGCTGCTGTAGAGCAGGAGAATATGCCTTGCAGTGCAGCAAAAAATGCTTGACTGTTTCACGTATGTGACACTGACCTGCACACAGAGGTGTAGGCCTATCTGACATATTAAACCAAAATAGATGATCAGTGAGGCCAGCATGCCCTATACAAAGCCTATCAGCAATTTTGTAGAAATGCAAAGGGCATTATCCTATTTATATAAGGTTGGGCATCACTTAAGAATAATACTCTTGATGTAATATTTATATTATAAATACAGTAAGGCTGAAATTATTCATTAAAATTGAAATCTGATTGTCTGCAAGAGGCAGTAGTTTACTAGGCTACGGTCATTTTCAGGTCCCAGGTGCGCAGCACGGTCAGCCACCTCATTTCCCCTTACACCAGTGTGGCGATCACTCTGACCCAATGCAAATATAGGCTACCTTGAAAAATAAATCACTTACAATCTGTTGGACATCCTGAACAGGGCTACGTCGATACGAGACCACAGTAAAGTACCTACTATACTGTGTATGAGACCCTTCCACAATTGTGCAAATGGAATGGCTTAATAGCACTGACCGAACAGTCGGTCTAAAATTCAAGTCAGAATTCGTACGAAATGTTCGTTCTTAGTAACTTGAGCAGTAGATGGCGCAAGCATCGTTCCTAATAATTTGGACCAAAGAGGAATGAATACCTTTCTTTGTGGTTTTAAACAGGGTCTTTTCAATCTGAAAATTACTAAATTGACAATTATATGAACTTTTACTTCGTAGGGTTTCAGATGGATTAGTTTTTTTTTTTTTATGTGTCGGCAGAGCGGCCCAGTCATGTCAGTAAAGTACTTTAGTTAAGCCATTCATTTTAAAATACGTTGTGTAGAGGAGACTGGACGTTCCGTTGCATCGGAAAAAATTTCCGGGCTCACTGAGGTGTGTTCCAAGGGCACTAATACTCAATTTTATCAAGGCAGTTCGGTTGTGGTCAAATTCCGCTATGGCGTTGCAAATTCTATGGGTATTTCTGAGATTCCTCTATAATAGAGGATATATGGGTCGAACAATATCTCAGAAATACCTATAGAATTGGCAACACAATAGAGGATTTTGACCCTTAGCTGTGCACTATGAATGTTGCCATACGGTGACGATGCATTAACTGATTCATTGCTGTGTCAAGAGTGCCTCCGCACCGCTTCATGTACAACTGTGTAAAATGTAAATAGTGTGGTAGTTGCACATTTTATGGGATGTCATGTATACAAATAACATATGTATTCCAGCCATTGCATTCTGTACTCTAGACGCTTCCGTTGTAGCAATGAGGTATTGTATTCTGTATTCCTTTTGATCATTTGCTCTAGAACGATTGTTACTCAAGCTCATCTGTGCATGGCGCCCCTAAAAAGCTTTTGCTCTGTGCTTGAACCCTTACAAAAAATAATAAAACCTCAGGTGATGACGAAGAACTCAAATGGCCTCAGTTTGCGCCGCAAATTCGAGTTCATTTCTGAATGACGTTGAAATAATCAAAGGTTTCACTGCCCTCCTTGACTTGACAGCTCACCTCGCGGGGATGCGGCCGCTCCCGGCTGGGATCTCTTGCTCTAGAATGATTGATTTTGCTGTTTACTGTGGTTTTCTGTGTGCACTTCGACTTTGACTTTGACCCGTAGTCTAACCTATGTTTGGGCTTTGATTTCAGCCGAGTACTCCCAAAAATAGCAATTGGCAAACCACAAACCAAACACCAACTCACTCCACAGACCCCACCCCCCCCAGGCGTTGTCTGAGTGCCCCTCTGTGTTTTGTAATGTGGGTATTAGTATTGGGAAAAATGTATACCTCCAAGTGTCGGAAAGATGGATGACTTATTGTTATTATCTACAAGCTTCCATTGATGTAACAAAAATACAAAAAATAACGCATTTTATTCTAACATAACGTGAATTCTAACTTCACTTATAAATGCCGAATATTAGTATCATCTTCACGGTCTCCTTTTATTCATTTGCTTTACAGCAATGGTTCCCCACCTTATATACTCCGGGCACCCTAAAAATCTTTTGCAGCTGTATATTCACTTCTGTTTTTTTTTTTAACTTCTCTTTTCTTCTTTATTTTATCTATAACTCCGTGTTTCCCTTCTGTCACCTATTTTTAGCCTCAAAATTAACATGATATGTTAGTTGATCCACAATATACCTGTGTGTAAAGAACCTATTGCTATCATAAAGCGTTGTACCGAGACCAGTGTACAGAATGTAGGTCGTGAAGTAGAATAGTGCTATAAATTTGCTCCCAAATCTGTAAGACTCATTGCGATGTTTTAATCTAGTTTCCTCAACAAGTTTTTTAATAGAATTATTGTATGATAAAAAATCCTACGGGAAGAAATATATATTCTTTTTTATCTTATACGAACAGTAGGTTGTGAAGTAGAATTGTACAGTCAATTCTTAACCTAGCGTGTAAGACTCATCGCTTATTGTTTTACACTAGTGTACTAAACATAGTACTAAACATGTATTGTAATAGAACTGTTGTATGAATACCATCCTACGGAAGAAATAAATGTTTTTGAATTTGAATTGAATTTGACTTCCGGACTGCCTTGATTTAATGGAAAGAATATGGAATATTGAAACGAAGGTTGCAATATGTTAAAGGAGTGCTGAAAGGAAAGAACGAGTTGCTGAGAGGGATTGTTGCACAAAGGATATATTGTTAAAGGTTTTTTCAAAACTTCCACAAGATTTTTATTAGTTAACTAGTGGCCCGGGCCGTCATTATAAATGACGGCAGAAAATTAGCACCTCAGGAAAAACCCCGCTGTCTCCTGTGATTATGACTTTTCAGAGGCTTCTTGAATGAAAATTCAGCATTCTGCCTAAAAAATTGGACATATCTATTGTGCGACCCCCGTATCCAAGATACCGTCTTCGGCACCTGAACATGTCCAGACAGGATCGTGCAGGCGAGCTCAGGTCTCTCAGCTGGAGCGCCCAAGTGCGATCCTCGTATCCAAGATACCGTCTTCGACTCCTTAATTTTCTCCTATCGTATTCCCATAGAGCGTGACAGGGAAGATATAAATATATAAATAAAAACATGACGTGAATTATTATATAGTACTGATTGGCCGAGCTTTCGACCATCTCAACGATAGTCGTTTTCAAGGCAAAAAACATCAAGACCCGTGAGTTATGATAGCTATATACAATGTATCTAGAATACGGAACAGTATTTTGTTTTAAAAAACTGTATAGTTGGAAAGCTCAAGAGGAACTTTTCACACCAAAGATTTCAGGATTGGTTTGTAAATTTCTGAAATTTGTTAATACCTCTCCAACTATACAGTTTTTTAAAACAAAAAACTGTTCCATATTCTAGTTACATTGTATATAGCTATCATAACTCACGGGTCTTGGAGTTTTTTGCCTTGAAAACGACTATCGTTGAGATGGTCGAAAGCTCGGCCAATTAAATAATAAAAATCCAGTGGAAGTTTTGAAAAAAAAAAACCTCAAACAAATATGAAACCTGGATGTCCTCTATTCCAACGAATAAAAAATATATATTATATGGCTGATATATAGGCAGTAAAGATCTAACTATTTGCAAATGATTGGATTACCATTTTGGAAGATATATTCAGCTACGTATGAGGAAGTGCTTCGGGCTGCAGAAGATATGGATGGGAGGAGTTTAATGATTAGCTCACCTGATTAGCTACCCCTACAAGCAAGCGGGCACACAGGCAGGAAAAGATAGGCAGAGGAAGAAGAACAAAGGCAGTTCAGTTAGATCTGCTGACACGCCAGCCTCGAACGAAAGCAAATTGGCTGGAAAGTATGTCAAGTGCAGAACTCGGAGAACAAACAGGATAAAACACGGAACCGAAAATCACAGATAAATATGAATATCTCCCAAAAGGAACCAAGAGCACTGAGTGAGTGCCTCTCCGCATGGAGCCCAGCTGGGAGAAGAGGAAAACCTGTACCACTTTCTGGCTGTCTGCCCAGAGCTGGTAGTTGAAAGAATGCCACTAGTACCTGTTCGAACGGAGGGGGAGACGCAGACCTCTTTTCTAACGAAGGTTCTTTTTGAGAGCAGCTTGGTAGAGGAGAAGAGAAGAGCAATTTATAAAATGTGGCAAGAGCGAGAGCGCCAACTGAAGATTGTGTCATCAGATTAGAAGCCCTATCATAGAAGGTATTATCCGATGCTAACGGATAGTCCTTCGCTTTCATCGCATCGCATCGCCCCCCCCCCTGCTTCGGTCAATCCGTCCGGCAGGCCTAGTAAAGTTCAAATTAGAAAATAGAATAGCGCTGCAACCAAGAACACAATTCAGTTATTTAACTACCCGCAATGACGCTCCCCGCCCAAAACCACAGTTGAGAACAATCACAATCGGAGACCATATCGCCCGGTAGGCCAGAAGACCATGTTAGCAAGGAGTAGATCCGAGTGACGCCGCATTTGGGAGTACAATCAATTAGTTAACTCCCTTCAGCGACACGTTTCACCCAAAACCCCAGATAGAAACAATCGGAGGAAACCACATCGCCCGTTAGTCCTCCCTAAGTTCAAGTCTGTATGGAGTAGAGTGCCGCCTCAACCGGGAGCACAAGTCAAATAGCTAACTCCCTGAAGCGAACAATTAAAGTTTGTTTATAGTAAATAATAGAGCATATGTCCCATGTTAACTATGTGGATAGCTCCAAAAGAAAAACGGAATTAAGATCTTAAAACTTCTAGGTCATCACACTTCTCGTCCTCTTCGTCAGGGTGCTGAGAGCCAATTCAGGATCCCTCATCGTGCATCGCCTGGCCTCTCGGTGCTGGAGTGCTCCACGCAGTGTAAATCCGTAGCGTGCCGTCCGGGGACGCGAGGTAGCAGAAAAGAGCACACTGATACTCTACAGAGAACACAAAGAAATCTATGGAAATGATCGTATTTATAATAATATACTAAAATCATATATGTAGTATATATACTGTATATATATATTATGAAGCCCGTGCAAACTGTCTATCATTGTAAAACAGAAAGCTGTACAAGAGGAATCGGGCGTGCTTTGTCTTTGTAACGTAGAGGTATAAAGTTTCGAACATTTCGTCCTAGCCTGGGGTCATACAGCAAAAAATATATATATATGTCGGTCGCGGAAGGGGGTGCTGCACCATCTCTGCAAAGTTTGTTGTTTGAAGAGGGCCAGGTGGACCAGAAGAAGAAATATATCTACATTTTGTTATGAGAGAGGAAGCGGCATAGGAAGCTCATTTTGGAAGTATTAAACCCTAGACCCTACGAAGAAGGCGTTCCTCTGGAAAAGATAGCCCTTCTCCAAGCATCGCATCGCATCGCATGTAATCTGAGGTGTGTCGCCATCAGCATTTCTGGGTTACCGGTGCTACACCGGCGGCCTAGTCAGCCGCAACTCGTGTCGCAATCATAGCTCATATGAAGATTGTGACACGGGTTACGGTTACACAAGTCACCGCTCAAAAACATCAAATACATATAAAGGAAACGCCAAAATTATATATGAAATTAGTAACGGGTAAACCCATTAAAGTATGCAAACAAGTTTATTTGTTTTGAGCTTACGCCGACATATAAACTATAAATACTGATATTCATTATTGTTAAGCTTACACCGCTTATCGACAGACGGCGCTCATATGACCACTTTTCGGGTTCTTGTAACTTTTTTCAGGTTGCAGTAGCCTAATTTGGGCGCGATTACAACATACCTCAGGTTAGTTGCCCCTAGTCTAAGCATAATAAAAATAATTATAATTAACACGGTACAATGAACTCCGTCGTGCATTTATTTGTTTATATATCTATCTGTAGGCATGTTTCGGGTCACGCTCTTAAAGAAATAGAAAGGCGAAAAATAAGCCAGGTTGCAGATTTTGTAATTAGGTTGCATTTTCATGGAGATCGATGACCAGGTTGCAGATCGCGAAAGTAGACTCCTTATTCCTTTCCCTCAATGTTCTCCTTGCTTGAAACACTTCTTGGAATCGAATAATAGAGAAATTACAAACAGACAAAATCAGATATTTCTCAAATGGATTATGGGTCCAACGTGTTTCGAGCACAGCATCCTGAGGTGTTCATACTTAAGACTAACTTAAGAACAACACTTAATACAAACACAGGAGAGAGGCAGCTTTTGTTGTGGTGTTCCTCTTAATGCTAGTTACAGAAAACAGAGAAACATTGTAGTGGCCTGTCATTATTACATCTTCTCTTAGCGCGGCCATACAGTCTGATTTTATAACTTTCTCTCAACATCAAACTATATATTTGTTCTCAGTTTACCGCGTACAAATTCAGAAGGTAATCATCGAAAGGCGGACGAGGCGATGATTCTTTTTCAGTAGTAGACATTTTTTTTTTTTTTGCTTGTCGTGTTCCTTTTGACAGAGCCGATTCTTTATCTTGACGGCCTCTGTTGATTTTCACTTCAACACAAAATCTTCGATGTACCGAAGTCTGATTGGGTATCATGGATATGCGGCGGGTAATTCATTTAAATTCACTGGTGCTTGCTGGTTTCCAGTGTAAGATTTTTTTCCGCATGTATACCATGGTGGGAGACCATTGTGCTTCTTACATAAATTGGAAGACAGAGCACTTGTCAAAAGTTGAGACGGCTGTTCTAGCGTATCCTTCAGAAGCATTTTAGTGACAAAGGTATATAGTGAGTGGAGATGGGTCGTCTCAAATTCTTCGGTGTCATGCTTGACAGCACGGGTACTCTAGTAATACTAATAACGTTCATTTATAATCTCGCATAGAGTAGAATGTGGATACAACTAACGATCGTGGTTTCTTCTCGAATGCTGATGATCTGATAGTGTGAAAAGAGGTGGAAGCAGCCGGTAAAGAGAGCCAATTTGAGAAGCTCTCGCCGTACTTCCCCTCATTTCTCGGTGCCGTTTGCTCCACGCAGTATATAAATCCGTTGCGTTCCTTCTAAGACTCGAACCCGGGCCTCCTAGGGTGCGATGCCGAACTCAGTCATTTGACCACCGAACATGGCGCGAAGGCTTGAAGAAGCAGACCAGCTCAAGTCACATAAAGAAAACCCAAAACCACTACTAAATCAGGTCAGCTCTCCCAGCAACAGTGCAACACTTCATTTGGTTAGTGAGTAAGAACTGGAATGATGCAACATTCGCGATCAGGACACACCCCGCTGCAACTTGTAGCACAGGCATGATTAGTTAATGTCCCATACAGCGGGTTACACTAACAATCGCCTTCCCTAACACCAGCACCAAGAACACGCATCACCAGGCAAGCACCGCTACAACAGTAAAATCAGTGGACGACTTCATCAACGAGGGCATCTCCAAGTGTAATACACCCGCACCAGGGCTGGTAAACAAACACTTCTTGTTTCTGGAGCTGAGCTTTGGAATCCAATACATGATGCGACTGAATATAATCGGTTCACCAGAATCACACTGTCGTATAGTGAGAAGTACCAATATTGTGTTAAAAATAGCAGTGTTGCACTTATCATTCAGTCACCGCACGTGTACCCTATTTCATTGCATTGTCTCTGTATTCAAGTACACCCACTATTGGCGTTTTTCTATGTGCTAGAGGTTAGCTATTGACTCCTTTAATAAACGAAATAACGAGAATGATTGTTTTTGTTATTGAGCCCAACCCAGTGCATTTGCTGGAACGACACTTTTAGATTATGCTTAATTGGAAATGTTCTTGATACTTACAATGCACTAGTTTAATTTATCTTGTGTCGCTGCTACTGAGTTTTGGTACTTTACGAATCACTACAACAATTTGGTCTTCCAGCCGATCAGTATCAAGACGCTTTGGAGCATGTATGGATAAACACACAGCTTATGACTTTGCTATCAGCGGCATATTCTGGCGGGCCCTATCCCTGCCAGAATATTTATGGGCCTCACGAACTCAAGAGCTGTCCCAGGTGCATTTTCCGCGTGAAATATGTTGCAACTGGCCGCATCTCCTGCTGACGAGGTTAGTTTTTACGGTTAGGTAGGTTCTTTATACAGTACTTCCCCTTCTGCTAGACGACGTGAGCTACCAAATGGTACTATAAGCGTCTCATCCCATGGAACTCCTACCTATTCGGTGTGGAGATAGCAAGAGACTCTCTGCATGAATGCTTCTTTCTTCTGTCTACTTCTCTTTTAATTTTTCGTCTCTTGAGATGCTTCGTGCCTGATTTCCACCCCAGTAGTAGCTCACTGAGTCAACTTATACTATAAAGCAGGAGTGCCGATATGGAGATAAAATATTCTTATAACTAGAGCCTCCTTTCTTTCTAGCATTACTCATGAGCAATAATGTTATTATTACCTCCTGAGCAGTACTGAACCGATCGCCTTCGCCATTACGGTGGTTAAACTATTCGTGTAATAATAATTATAACAAATGACTTTCATATTCCGAAATTACGCAGAATCATGAATGGTAAAGACGCAAACTCCGTGAATCATTTCATCAATCGGGTGTCTCTGTTGAATTTTCCTGATGAATGCTTGGGTCATCCATCCCTTGAAATGTCAGTTCTACTCAGTAGACTTAGTGATATCTATCTTAAATCATTTC
>LQNS02276924.1:3177999-3196983 GCA_001587735.2 Parhyale hawaiensis | reverse complement strand
GTGGACTTTGTGGACTTGGTGGATTTTGTGGGCTTGGTGAATGTAGAAGTATTGTATAATTTTTCGATGGGATGGTAAGATGTTTTCAAATACATATTCTTATGACTTATTCAACAAAAGGGTTGCGTTTGGTGCACTAGTTATTATAATATAATGACGGTGTTAAAACTAATACCGAATACCGACGCCACATATGCCTTTCTACGAAGAACTGGAAGCGACGATGAGCAACTCACTCGCCGATATCGTATTTAAACTCGGTAGCATAGATACGGTACCATGAACGACCTGCGCACCCTCACATCATGTTATTCCTAAAAAAAAAAGTTTCGTGTGGCGTGAGACAGAACAGTGACATTGCTTTCAGTCGTACAGAATACATAGTTGAATTCCATTGCTGGCTGAGAAGTGCATAATTTCTTGAGTGACCTCATCTGACCTTCTGACCTTCATAATCTATAAAAAAAAAATTCACATCACTTCTGTGTAACCAACGCCCCTTTTAACGGAAAATAGTGTTAGTATCATCTCCTTATTAAGATGCGAGCCTTGTGCTTGTATATTCACTGCTAATTTAATGCCAATTGTCTCCTATGTTACTTTTTGGTATTACTCTTATGTTAGTACTAAGCATGAAAACCTCAGGATACTGTGTCCTAACCTTGTTGGACACGGTCTCCAGATGAGAAATCAATCAATCAATACATGAGCTTATTATTATTATTATTATCTTGAAGCGAACTTTTGTAAAAACTTCTATTTTGATAAAATCAATAACAAAGTATGCACATTCTCGCATAGAAATACTTTTTTTATTTTTATATTTTTGGTTGTTATCAGTTCCACTTTTCTAAAAGAAAATTTCTTTTCTAACGCGTTCAGGATGCGTTTCCGGTGCAGATGCCGGCCTGTTACAACCAAGGCGGTGTGTGCACTTCCAAGTCCAACTGCCCACCCCGGCACTTCCTGCAGCTGACCGCCAGTTCTTCCTTATGTGGTGACCAACATAACACAGTTTGTTGCACGCCCTTTATTCCTGGCGAAAAAAGGATTCTGCAGGTCGACTCCTGCAACGCCAAGAAAGCGTTTTGCGTCGCTGAGGAACTTTGCCCTAAAGCTTATAGGGAGGCTAACCCGGTGCTGTGCGGAGAGCAAGATGGTGTCACGTGTTGCAGTGCAAATCTTGGCCCAGAACCCAATAGCAACCCTCCCGCATCTGCAGCTGGCCAAGGGGAAATTGTCGAACGGGTTTCCAATCCAGTTGATGACCTACCGGATATGGCTTCGAAGCGCGATCAAGAAACTCCTGATATTCCTGCCGAAAGAGTATCTAAGCCAGATACTGACAAACTGGAAGCAGCTTCTGAGCGCATTTTGGTCCCTCCTAATATCCTTGAAATAGGACAACCATCTACGATGTGGATGCATTGTGCTCAGCAGTTCGGTAAATGCGTGCCTATTGAAATGTGTACAGGGACGATCCTCCCCGCATCTCCCGATCTTTGCCTCTATTCTCCCGGCCTCGTCTGTTGCCAGTTTTGATTTTCTGCACCAGCGATTCTTAACCGTTTCTCCATTGCATCATCAACCCATCGGCGTACCGTAAATTTCTTGACTCCCGCCGATGTATTCTTACGAGACATTGGAAACATCATAAAAATGAACAAGGTCAGAAACACTACCTAACAAACTATTTGTTGCTGGAATTCTTTCAACCGTATTTTCATAAGTTCTACTTTCTGATTCAAAATCTTAGGACTGCTTGTATCTCTCACGTCCTATTCTCAAATAATCACGTGCAGTGTCCTGCATGTCATCCGTGCTATCCCTGCACTTGGCCCACTGGGAATATTTATAAACGTGTCGTGCAATGCTGTTCCTACAAGAAGGTTCAGTACGAATGTCTAGAAAACTTACCGTGCTCGCGAAATTTCAGTTGCATGACTAAAATTAGCGTCTAGTGCAGTGACTTAGCAGTTGTTCTAAAATTTGCGGCAAGAAGAAAGAAAGATAGGTATATTTGTTGCCATTTTGTTATTATCAGGCATTATCTGCAACTTTTCATGTAATTTTTACCCGATGGAGGTAACTCCATCCACATTTGAGGATGACGTACTGCCCTGGCATCAGAATGACTGGATCTCCAGGGAAGCCATGTGCAACAGTAATTTAACAATGTGTGTGACATTCAATGAAACATCGCTCGTCAAGAAGCATTGCATATTGAATAAATGTAAAGAATGCCTCTTGAAAATCAATGATTGAGATGTTAAATGTTACAAATTACGTTGTGTAGCTATATGAAGTCACTAATTTTGTTGTTGCGTTTGGATATGGCCTTGTTTATTTTTATTAGTTTTTATATAATTTGCGACTGTTCTACTTAATTTATTGTTTGTTTACTCTGTACTTTTTCACCTTGTGCCTGTAGCAGTTATAATTTATTAGATTTGGTGTACAAGTGTGCCTACTAGATAAAAAATGGCACCTGATTATAATGAAAATTATTTTGGACAATGTGTTAACCCATTAGTGTGCATTTTTACTGTACGCACTTGTCAATATAACAAGCAGTATTATGCCTAGGAAAACTGGTGTATACTCGTGGTAAAGGGTTTAAATTTACGATATTATCAATGGTAATTTTTTTGAAACGTAACGATGAAACATCTTCTCTGATGGGACAGTAAAAGACAGAGCACTGACAGGGATGCAGGGCTTGCCTGGGTCGAGCTGTGTCTCTGTATGGAGTGAATAATAAATCCCCATGAATTAATGCATTTTTCACTATCCTCGACATAAAGCCCTATGCAGAAGTACAAAGGAAGAATCGCATAGATCATTACATTGTTTAAGTTGAAAAATATAACTGAAGCTTCATGGTTTCGATACCGTCTCCGTTCGAAGTGTCTAGCGGACACTGATGGTTAATGTGGTTTACATGGCTGCTGCGAGGACCATGACCCCTCCAGCTGATAAAAATATCAGGTAAATGAGCTACATCAGGATGTAATATGATGTAGGAGACATGCTCCAATGGGCTGTTTGAGCTGGCTACTTCTCCTTTTTTCATAAAAATAAAAACTTAACATTAAGTCATTATGCAAAAAAGGGCGTGAAACCTTGAAAATAAATAAGGAAAATTTACGTTTGGTGACATGATCGTCTAGCGTAGGTGATTACTTTTTACTAAAGAAGCAATAATTTTTTGAGAAAGAGTGTATATGAAAGAAAAGCTGCGGGCATGCAGAGAATGATTCTCAACACAGAAACTCCAGAAGCAGAAGTGGTAGAAATTAAATAGTTTGAAAATTCTAGAGATAGAAATCGATCATTTAATAGAGAAATATTAAATTCGCCTCGAAATAGTACAAAAGAGTTAAGAATCTGCAACAAGTCCAGTTTGACACATATGCCACGGGACTCTTTCATTTACAAAATTGAAATGAAGTCGACATGAACTAATATAAAAGTTTGACGTTTCGGAAGCATCCTTCCATTTTCAAAAATGTAATAAAACCTTCTAAGGATATATACCTAACAACAATTTTTTTTTTTTATTTAAGAAGACCTAAAACGTGATGGTGTTAGTAGTGTGGGACCTATCTTGAATGTCCAACTAAATTAATTGATTCACTAAACTTAACTAAGCGACTAAAACTCTCGGTTCACACTGCATGTTTATTTGCAGAACATTTCATCCATTAACATATTGTTGCTTCACGCGTGAGCTCTGTTCATAGGTCGGCTGCCCACTAACAACTTTCGTTGCCGCTAGCAGCTTAGAGGCAACTTAACTAATCCGTGTACGTAGCTGCGGCACGGCTTCAGCTTGCACAAAATTTAATTGCTTCAAAAATTTTCAAATATATCAGTCGCTTCTGCAATTTTTAGACCCTAGCGAGTGGCAATGTTGAACTTTCAACGATCGCTCTTAATTATGAGCGGTTTGGGTTCACAACGATTGATATTCTAAGAATTACAGCACGATGTTCATGGACGTCATGCTGAAGTCACGACCGCGACTGCGCAGTCGGATCAGCTAAGTTGCGTCTAGGCTGCTAGCGGCAACGAAAGTTGTTAGTGGGCAGCTGGCCTAAGCCTATGCGCCGGATTAATACTTAACTCCTCTCACAAAGGAATAGGTAAAATCAAATAATATAGTGTAGTTTACTGCGATGGACCCATATCCATACCTATGAGATGTGACATATTTCATTATTGTTACAATACTATAAATTCTACAGAAGCTTGACAGATACAAGCGTGTATACACAATGGATGCCTTCGTAGTCGCTCAAAGCCTAAGCTGTACCCATTGTGGATATTGTATAAGTAATAGTGAATTACTACGGAGAGTGATATTTAATTGAGGCAGTAAAGAAGAATAGTATCACTACAGCTGCAAATAATGTGTAGCCAATGATAGAAATACAGTAAATGATGCCAGTTAGGACACAGGAGGCATACAATACTGCAGTATGATAGGAAATACAAACCTGGATAATGTGGGAAACATGCTACATGCGTGTTTAGTTACGGCCCCTGTCCTTACGCCGAATCTTAATTAAGGCAGGACGAGGTTGGATAATGGATATTGTTAGATGAGGTTTGTCAAGAGTAGCCGATTTATGCTAGGGCTAAACGAGTTAGGTACCTTTAAGAGCTATATAGATTAGTTTAAAAAGTGCAGATTACATTTTGATTAGAACCAGCTCAGAAAGTTGTACAAAACCGGCTTTTTCTAGCTTTGGGCTTCAAAATATATGTTTATTGTAGAAGGTGAAAGATTAAGAAGGTTTCACCAATGGTTTTAATTGCTGTGGAATGGGAATCAAACATCAAAACAGTGACCAGTGTGTATCTCTTGGTTCTTTGTGTTTATAGTATTTATCTGTCCCGTTTTTTCACCTTTAAAGTCTTTGCTCGGGCCATTCTTACTTACAGGCAGTTTGAGCGTAATTAAGATAAGCGTATATAGTCACGCGGTGTTTGCTGACGGTAGTTGTGAGCCAATTTGAAGCTTGACGACTATTTTGCAGTAATATTAGTCAAAACAGGGAAATAGTTATAATGCTTAACTTCTATCAGAACAGCGGACAAGCTGGCCTGTTAGAATTCTAACCCCGATAATAGAATCATTACCAAGAACGCGAACAAAGAGAGTATTCAGAGTTCCAATAGAATTTCATCGCCGTCATTTTTGACTGCGGGAATGGCTCTTTCTTTTTAAATAAGGAAAATGAAAGGAAATACGACTATTCTGGAACAGTTACTATTGATATTCTTAGTAGTTTTCGAATGGTGACTTTCACATAGACAAGAGAAAGCGCTATGTACGTGAAGTATGTTGAGATGCATATGGCATGTTACAGCTTTTCAAAATGCTAATGAGATTTTTATCTCATTGGCGATTATATTCCCAACATGACTTATGAAAATAATTAAGGGCATCTGCAGATCGCGACTCAGTTGAAGAGGCAACATATGATTAGTCACCAAACTTTGTTCCGTATTTAATGCCACGGCTACACTAAACAGTCGCACGCTCAACTTGATGCGAGGACGTGCAGCTGACACGTCGTTCATGCTGCGTAGCTACGATACCGACTTTAAATACGTATTGGAACTGCGTGGGAGTTGCTCATCAACCAGGTTTAATAGCGAGGAGGGAGCCAGGAACCTTGTCCGTGAAGCTCAAGTGTCGGGTGTGGCTGCAGCCAGTCGCCGTATGCACCAATCGCAAATTAGTAAATCAGTTTTTTTATGCTACCCCGCAAAACTCCTTTCTATTGCGTCACTCCCACCAATGAGTTTCGTGAATGCATCACAGCCACACCGGATTTGGTTGACTCGCTGGCGAACCGATCTGAAAGCGGCATGGTTCCCTGCTCCCTATTAAAGCTCCTTGTTGCGCATCCGCTGATCCAATAGAGCCTGTATTCGCATTTTAGGGCTCCGGCATTACGTGAGCTTCTAAAAGCATTGCGGATGGTGCGGCATAAAATTTTTTTTTTTAATGTCATGTGCTCTCCGCCCTCACTGGGTGTGACTGATGGCACCAATTCGGTTAAAATAATTATATATATAACTTAATAATGACAACATGTACTTTAAAAATTTGCACGAATATGGCACCGTTGAAGGTTCTCCGTGCATTGCGCTAAGCGTTTAGTATACCTTCCTCAGGAAAAGCAAAGCTTCTCAGGATTACCTGTTGATATTGAAGGACTGTGCGCAAATATCTCTGTCACCTCTGCAACTGGATATAGATAAAGCACCAGTTTTCATTCCGCCTTATAGAGTTTTAAAATCACTGCATATGTGCATATAGTTGCACTAGCTGCTTCAGAAACTGAAAGAAGAAAGATCCATTTACAGTGACCCACAAATTCGAATCGAGAAAGATGTTTTTTTTTTTTTTTCAGGCAAAAGCTACACTTAAATTAAAAGTTCTATAAATAAATGAATAACCCGGAAGTGTGTCAGGTGTTTAAGAGCTTGGGATAGATAGCTTTACGGATAAAAGTGTCTCAAAAAACAGTATACGCTTTGCCATGCACTAATGGAAGCATCCGCAGAATAGCCGTGCTGTGTCAGCATGCCAAGACTGGCATTTCCTGTCACAGCACGGGAAGATGAGCAGGATTTTGGACAGCACTTTTATCGGGGTTGATAGACAGAGAGAGCAGCTTCAATTGAGTTTAGAAAGAAAGACAGAAAGGAAGCAAACTCATATTTTTCTCCCTGAGGGGAGGTTTTCATAGCTTAACCCTTTGTTAGCGTATCGGTGAACCTATTGCGTTCTTAATAAAAGTTATTTGACTAAAGGCATTCGACTCCCTGATGAGATCATCCGTAGGAAGGTATGATAAAAAATGAATGCCGCTAAGGGTTAAGAAGTACATCTGATTAGCTTAATACTATTACATCTGATGTCATACGATAAGTATAGCGGTAACATACAGCACAATCTACTGTGTATAGCAAAAGACATGTGTCTGGATGTTATTCAACTCTTTTTTCTCCTTGTTTCTTCAGACTTTCAGAATCAAGTTGCACTCTGCATCGTAGTTATTCGGTGCCGTTTCTTCCACGCTCGTGAAGAGCCTACAATGATACTCATTACTGCTCTATTCACCATCGATGACTATTTCAATTTGTAAGTCTTACAATGAATTCTCTTCCATGGTGAACTTTTCATAAGATAGACTGTGGAGGTAATATAAATAACAAAGGACCATCAGTCCGAAGAAGGACGTACAGTATAGCCTACCATTTGTTGTAATAACACTTTTTCCGTATAATTTCCTTCTAAAAACATGGATGTCACGCACACCAACCTCGTCTCAAGCAGCCCGCATATGTGCATTGCACCTGCCTGCATCTTCTGTCTTTGGAGCCCATTTGTTGTATTATGATCTTACCCGTATAGTGCATGTCTGTGAAGCCGGGAAGAGAAAGGAAACAACAAAAATTAATTAATGAGACTTGCAGGGCAGCCAGCATACGAGCGCATTGCTAAGTGAATAGCAATATCTTCTTTGTCTCATCTGTCTCCTTTGCCAGTCAACGTGACTTGAATTTGTAGATTTTTATGCATATATTTATTTTGTTTTGTTGTAGTGTGAGGAGGAGTTGGGATACTGGTGGCTTTGCACGCACAAATATTAACATTAAAGCTGTAAAAAAGAGACAAAGAAAGACAGCATATGAATCACAGTAAGGGCAGGCTAAAGAAGCTGATATCAAAATTGAAGGTCCTATGATTGAATACCAACCCATCTAATAATAATAAGCCATTAATTTTCTCATGTGGATGCAGTGCTCAGCAAAATAATGTGCAGCATTCCGAGGTATCCGCTCATAAAAATAACGTACGTAAACCTAACGCATGGGGGAAGATTTATTTTAGGCTTGTGGATTTACACTATTGGGCAGTGAGCGTTAATCCCTTTGAATTGATACAAGTCTCACAATTTTGCACAAAGATGCTGATTTAACCTTTTTATCCTATGATAATGATAGTGGTATTTAGAAATAAATAAGCACATTGCAGTTAGAAATGCGGTGCACGTAACAAATTCAACTCAACTCTCCGACTGAGACTCCACTGTATGTGATGGACAAGAATTTACCTGTGAATCAGGGTCTTTTGGGACCATCCAAGAAGATAGTTAAATGAGCAAGAATTTAGAAGATATGGACTAACAGATTTCTGCCAAGGGTGAGAGAGAGTCGGTCGCGTTTGACCAGCAAATTTTTACACAACTATTGTGGGGACCTCTCAAAGTGGACAAATCCATTCTGATGAACTGATTATATTCAACCTCATCATGTATTGGATTTGGAAGATCAATCCAAAGCTTAGCTCCAGAGATAGAAAATGTTCGTGTTCGAGTCCCGTTGTGGGTGTAGTACGCTTGGAGATGCTCTCGCCAAAGAGATCGTCCACTGATTTCACTATTGGGAGTAAACTGCATAACCTCAGCATTTCCCATAGTAAATTGATAAATAAATGAAGCCCATTTACTTTTCATATGAATGCTGTGTCTAACAATGTTAGGGCCCAGCTTCCTGACGTACTGGATGAAAAACGTACTGCACATCATTTAGTTTTAATTTTGTGCGTGCTAACTTGTGGCCATTGCAGTTGACTCCTGCCCTGCTTGATATGATTACGCTGATATCTTCAAAGTTGCTGCGGGTGTACCGACCTTTACCAGAAATAGAGAGGGTGGGGGGGGGAATGGGGCACAGGTCGTTGCATAAGATCCCCAAAGCTCTTGACGATCTGTAGTCGACCGGCTTCGTGCCCTCTTTTGGAGTCAGTTCCCTGAATCTGCCGCACCAACCATCATTTTTTAGAATCTTCTTTGATAAACATTTTATCTATACCTTCCATATAGAGTGCGGTGTTTTAGCACTTCCTACATGGCGTAACATGGATGCAGTGTTCCCAATAGTGTTACTCCTTCGGGAAATTCTGGATCAACCCTTTCTTTCATGCTGTTATCGTCATGTTTCACTTCATATATGTAGGTAGTGCTATTACTGGCAGAGAGGCAAATTAATTCATGAAAGAGATAATATTACAAGATAATATAACGATAATATAATAATATAACGATAATTTATGATATGATGATAAATAAATTATCTATAACGAACTGTAACAAGTGATAGCAACGTCAGTAGTTCAATTCTCGCCGCTTGAGCGCTGCCACACTCGGTGATCAGAAATGTTCAGGCCTCTGTAGGACCGCCATACGCTAGGCGCCCACTACCATTATTATCGCAAGATGATAGCTGCTTGTACCTAAATTGAGCTTGTCCAGCTACTGGTCAACGGGGCACAATTAAATGGCTCACCAGTTATTTTTATTTTTTTTGGCTCTCGACCCTTTGCGTTGCAAATTTATTTCGTTTTTGCAAAGGTCCCAGCTCTTGAAACTAAATTAAATACATGCACAAACATATACTGTATACTGTATATGTAAGTATGTATATATTTCGCAATCTATGTAACCGTGTAGACCCGAAGTTGGACCACCCTCACCCAAATCATCTCTAATGTATGGATGGGCAGTGTCATGCATTTCAAAAAATTCATGTCACTGATAATATATGGACAACGTCTGTATGACGATGATTTTGTGGTGGTCACTTTGCAAAGAAAATATTGTATTAACAAGTTTCAGCTTAAATCATCATGCACATATACTACAGTAACTGCTGCGTGTGACGTCAGGTGATAATAATTCTGGCGTATAAATTGATCACGGTTCGTTAAAATAATTTGATCACTAAGTGCTTGTGCCTCGAGTCACCTTTAAATGAAGGTAAAAATAATTACATCTGCGAACTAGAACGCCTCGTGGCATAAGACCATCACCCCCGGTGGGGGTAAATTCAACGAAGTCATTTTTGACGCCCAGCTAATCCTAGTTTCTCATATGGATGCTGTGTCCAACAAGGCTGGCGCCGCGCTGACCACCCCGTGCAGATCTCTCAATAATAACATAGGAAAAATGGGACGCCTCGTGGCGTGACACGATCTGCCGCGGTGGAGGCAAATTTGTCGCGATGGAGGAAAAGTCAACGCCGTCATTTTTGTGGCCAGCTAGGTCTAGCTTTTTGGCATGGGTCACATCTAGGTCAACCAACCAAACTCCACACAGAATACAGATAAATTATGAAGAGTAGTCAACTCCTTCGATCACTTATTGGGTGGACGGAAAAATAATACTTAAGTCTTCAACGAAAACATAATCACCTCTTTTACTTCGTTCGCGCGTGATAATCACCTCTCTCACTTCGTTCGCGGGTGATAAACGGACTTTCCTTCACTCTTCTTAATTCAAAAACAGATATATTAGGGGTGCCGGAAAGTCCTGTCCCGATTTTTGTTGGGAATAATATATGAAAGCAATATTGTTGCTCAATAAAATAATCACCAGCATTAGATTTACCATGACCATTGTCTATCTACTGTACTTGGGAGATTTTTGATTCTCCTTTCAAAAAAATCAGCATCTTTAGAAGGAAGTAAGAATTTAAACTTGGCTTCACCTCGTGAGCATTTATGTATCTTTTTCTACTAATGAAATATTTTAAAGAACGGAATAAGTGGAAATCTGATGGAGCAAGGTCTAGCGAGTATGGAGGGTGATGAATAACTGCCCAACCTAAAGACCTTGTTATTTCTTGGCAGAAGTGGGTCTAACGTTATCGCTTTGCAAAATAACTCGTTTTCTGATCACTAGAGCAGGAAATTTTCTACGCACCGATGCGTTCAGACTTTCCAGTTGCTCACAATAAATGGCTGCAGACACAATATTTCCTTGCTCCCATAACTCAAAGTACACCTGTGTAGAATTTATACAACATGCATTGACGCATATGATTCAATTTGAAACTTTTGTCTTCCATTTCCTATAGATGTGTTTAAACTATCAACAGCAGAAGGTTTAACTAAATGTGAAGTTGAACTGAGTATCTGGCATCTAATTTGCCCTTGAAAATAGCTGTCTAGATTTCAATCTGATGTGTTAGTTTAATTACTGAAAAGTGGACAGAACTTTAAGTTGCTCTATAATACCTGGGTCCGCAACAAAGTCATTTACTGCTCATTCTAATTCTTCGTATGGTCTTCTAGTTCTGCTGTTATTTTTGCTCCCTTTTAGGAGAACATACTTCCAGTAAGATAAAGGCATAAGTGAGAGTAATATTATAAGATATTGTCTGTTGAGAAAGTCATAATTAATAATGGTAACAGGAGATAGAATTAATTGATAATAGGCTTATTAACAATTAGTGGCCCACACTGCCATAAAACGACAGCATAAAAAATTAACTCAAAAAGTTATGGATAGATTTCGACGAAATTTACAAAGATTGTTAGGTATGTTAGGAGAAACAGATGATTAGTTTTTGGTGAAGATCTGTCCATGCGTTTGTTTGTCGGCCACATTTTTTCTCAATGCCATAACTCAATATGTTATTCATGGAATTTTCTGAAGTTTACGTTATTTGTTAGGTAAATCACGGAGAGTAGATGACCAAGTTTTTTGTAATGATCTGTTGATTCGTTAGTTGGTCAGTGTTTTAATTATATGCTTGTTAGCACAATTACTCAAAAAATTATGAATGGATATTTATGAAATTTATAGGAGTTGTTAGCAATGATGAACGACATAAATTTTTATAAATTTTGGTGATGTTAGGTTGGTCCGTTTTTGAGTTTCGCTTATGCTTGTCAGAATTATTATCAGCAGCATAACTAAAAAAATATGAACGTGTCTTAAAAAAAAAATTACTGAAGCTGTTAACACTGTTGAAGGGCAAAAATGATTAGATTTGGGTGTTGAAACAAAGATAATCATGTCTCAAAACCAATTTGAATTTTTCGTAACCGTTGCCTTGCTTGTCGGAGGTATGCGCTCTCAGAGTGCTCTTGTTTCAGTTATTTCCAAGACTAAAATTTTCAAAATTTAACTGTCAACGTTCCCCTTGCCTTTTGATAGATGATTTTTGTCCTATCTCATACTACACGTTGAGACAGAAAGAACAACAAACAAGTATGCGAGCAAAATAAGAAGGAAGCTGTGTATTGTAATATGGTGCATGGATTCAGATGTAATAGAGTGCATGTAATAAAGTGCATGGATTCACAACAGCAGGTACAGTCTCTTACGAAGATCGACGCATGCATCATATGCAGACAAAAGGACACATTCGTGGATAGCGTAACGTATTACCGCGACAGGTGTTAACCATATCAGTCAGTGCTCCCTAGCGCGTCTCCGCCAATATTCTCTTCGGTATCATTATATAAGAAAGGAATATACGGCACTGCACCAGAAGCGCTCCACCCTGAGCCTGGTGGAAGTCGAGTGCCGTGCATCTCACAACAGTTATTGGGTGTCTGTGTGTCACTTGGGGGGGGGGGCTAAACTGAGATTAAGGTATTTATAGAGCACGAACATGTCCGACGAAATTAATTCTTCGAGATTTTGCTTCTTTGAAGCTTCAAATAAGTGCGCTGTCTACCGGTTGAATTTAGTTTCCCGCATTGACTGCATGTTCAATAGAGCGCGGAAATTAAACCTCTAAGACTTAACTTTCTCGAAATTTAATGGAAAAGCTTTGGCTCTGCAGCTTTGAACACGAATTGCCAGTATTGGAAAAAAAAATGATTTCGTTGAACCGGCTAAACATTTCATTCTACAGAGCAAGACTGAGTTGCCGAAGGTCTCGTGGATATCCGCGTTAAGGACAGCGCCTGAAACTTGATTCAGCGAGTCGAAGGCAGTGCTGAGAAGAGCCTCAGCAATTAACTTTAGTGTATCCTTACCGACATGTTTTGGAACGATCGTCTGTAGAGCTGCTGCAGGAACTCCGTGAGGCTGAAACCTTGCGGAGAGTTGCTCGATAAGACTGTTTTAATGCTAACAACGTGCTGTGTGCTTCCTTAAAACCCTGTCACACTACAAAGATTTAGCCGGCGTATGCGTGATGTGAAAATTGTGATGACACGTTGAACTCTCGACGTATTTTCCATTCCTGGGCGTGTAACAAGCGCGATCCTAACGAGTTGACGTATTAGTAACGTACACAGAGCGATTATGTAAGTTGAAGACAACTTACGTGTACCGCATTTGTGCGTGTTACTGGCGTTAACGACGTAGGGCAAACCTGTGTCCAACGCGTCTTGCGTATGAATAACGCAGCACAGCGATTGGTAGACGGACACGTGACGTAGAAACCCTATAAAGCCACTAATAATTACGCGCTACGATTCAAGGCAGTATTTGTCTTGTTATCGTAATAATTCTTCTCAGTCATGCCTCCGCAAGTTTTCAAGGAACGGATCGGAACTCCAGGTTTTTGGCATTTATCACATCTCAGTCAACCTCTTCTGACTCCCCGAAAAAGATTGTGATGATGGCTCAACTCTTTTTGCCTTTTTCTGGGTGGCCAGACCAGCTATCGCTATATTATGTGAGGGGGAATTGCGCATGGCATTTGCCATTCCCAGATATACAGCTCTTAGATTTTTCTTTACGTTTTCCAAAATTCCAAAGGTCAAAACGTCTTGGGTTCGCTTGATATTATCTCGACGTATTATGACTTGTGAGGAACTTACACATAACGTGACTGAAACGGCGTCAACGATTGCATAACTTATTTCCCACGTACACAGAACGTGTGTAGCATACGATGACATACGTCGATAAATTTGGAACATGTTTGTAAATTTTGGACGAGGTCAACGTACTGCAACGTATGTCGGCGTGTTGCAGCGCGCTTTTAGCGTTAAAAAAACTTACCCATAACTTATTCAACGTACGCCTGAGTATTTGCCAACGTCGGGCATACGCTGGCTAAATCGTCGTAGTGTGACAGGGCCTTTAGCATTAGTACGTTGTGATACAACGTGCTAACAACGTTATCTGGAGCTGAATTGACAATGTCAGGTAGCTCTGAAGGTTGCCATAATGTTGTCAGCACAGCACGTTGCCTCACAACATGCTGGCCACGAGGTTCTAACTACGTTATCTAGAGTCCACAGATCGACGTACTTAGCACGTTGAGCGACCAAAGCACGACGTGCTATCAACGTAAAACCAACGCAAAATTCTTAGCTGGGCACTGTCTCTTTGTTGTTCGAGGCAATAAAAAAACTTCATCAAGAATAGTTCAGCTTCCTTAAGGAAAACTAAGCTGGTAGTTTCAGCAGTGAATCGCTTGTCCATTAGCACTGCGATCAGACGCTACACTTCTTCGACACATGCGCCAAGATCAAGAGTTGGCCGCTGCAGGTTAACCGAAATCTTTAACAGCAATGAAACAAAATATTGCGTGACAAGGAGCGCTGCAAAAAACGCTTGTGACGTTATCGTTGTCAAAAGATGAGATACTTATGCTGAAGTCTTACTGTCTGTCCACGAGTCATATGCTGAAGTCTTACTGTCTGTCCACGAGTCATCTCTTCAAGTGTGTCGATCAACTTATTACACAATCGTGTCTTTCAACCCATCTTGTTTCACACATAGAAATGAGGGATTTATTCTTCTTACTTGAAACGTCTTTAGAATGCAGGGCCTCTACACGTTTGCTACTTGCCTTGATGAACATTGCGACTTCAGCGATATAGTTCGAAACTTCCCGGACCTTGCAAGCGTCCCTCACAACAAGATTTAGAATATAACAACTGCAGTGTGTGTAAATGGCCTTTCTATATTGGTGTCTGATGTGGGCCTGAGCTCCATTTATGTCCCCCTTCATAGCAGCCCACCCATCGTAGGCCTGCCCCCTAACGAAATTTAGATTGAGTTAGTAGGCTTTCAGAGACGATATAATCTTCTCTCATACAGCTATACTAGTACCATCGTGAATCTCTTCGAAGCCCGGAAAGTTCTCTTGAATAGTTCCTGAAGAACTAACATACCAAATTGTAAGTTAAAACTGATCGTTAGTTGAACAATCTGTGGTGCAACATCACATAATGTACAATAAAAATTTTAAAAATGCAAAATGAAATAAATTAAGTACAAAGGTAGTGTTTGTACTGCAGACACCGATTATCAGCATCTCCTTTTACTCAGAACAGCTACTGAAACTGGCCCCAGGCCAATATTTCAGGGGGGTCATGGCCCCTGTGCCCCCCCCCCCCCTGGCTGCGCTACTGAGTCGACCACAGATTGTCCGAGCTATGGCATAATTTTATCGGAATACCCGATAGACAACAGATCCCCAACCCCCCACCCCCCGATCTAATAAGGCCAGTATCCCCCAAGTGACTATGAGTGAAAGAATTGCTGACGCTATACAGGCCAAAATGTCAAGACTTTCCTTCTCCGGTGTGGGCCCGAACTCTCGCTCTCTTGCTGAGAAATGCGCCCGTCAGCAGCCTTGCGACTGAGTTACTTGAAGTGCCCTTAAAATGTGTCCTTAGACCATAAAATAGGCACTTCGGGCGCGGTCGATGGGGTCGTCATTGTCAATCTAAGCCAACCCCACTCGACTTGACTTATCCTTAACTACAGACAGGAGCTTTGGCTTCGCAACTTTGAATCGTGTTGCAGGTGTAAGAAGCCGCTCGACTCTGCTGGGCCGACAGAAAGCTCCATTTTATGGAGCAAATTTGAATTCTTGGAAGTGTCACAGATAATCAATTAAGAGTCAATACCTGAAATTTGAATCACTGGATCAACGCCGGAGGATCTGTCTAAAGCTTCGAAGACATCTAGCCACGAAGGCTTAATTTGTTTGTTTATTTTTTTACCCGGCCCAAGACGCGCATGAGCTTATAGTGGCCTTTTTGTGACACATTTATGAATTATTTATATTATTGTGACTGTACTTATAATACTGTCTTTTATGTGACAAATGAATTCTATGGAGTTTCTATGGAGTTTCAAATCGAACATGCCTGAGTCTAGCTGAACCCCACCTTGCTATAAGAGGCTAAATAAATCTCAACTAAAGGCGAGTATGATTGAGCCTTCAATACTTGACTTCTTCGAAACTTCTGCCTTCAGGCAGGAGCACTGGCTGCGACCCACTGAATTGAGTTTGAGTCATTGACCGCCAACCGATTACGCTTGAGACTTCCAGAAACTCAACCTTGGTCGATAAATGGTGTTTTCAGTAGGCTCAACGTAATGGGGTTGCTTCTAACACTTGCAACACAATACGTATGAATACGTAATTTTGAGAACTACTGCATCGAAATTTGTATAAAGTGGAGGATTAGGGGATTTAGATGTATGAAGAATACAGCCAGTAGCCAGCATCTGCTGCTAATTAAGGGATCCTTCATGCAAGTACTGATCTCTCTAACAGACTTGAAGTGCATTCGGTTTTGTGAAACCAAGATGCGTTTCAATTCAAATGGTGTGCTTTTCTATTTTCTAAGAGAATCGCTATGTATTTTTCATTAAGTGAAACAATGAATTATTATGCATTTGCTCGATTTCAGATACAATACGATGATAGTCGTGAATTTTGCCGCCACGGCAGTCGTCGCGCTGCTGGTGCTTAATGTTGGTGAGTTCGCTACAGAATGAATAAACTCGATGTTCCTGTTCAATGATAAAATTTTTTTCTATTTTTACGTTTGTCTTTGTGTATGTTTGTCAGTAACATAAGGTAAAGAACGGATGTTCATGAAATATGTGGGAATTGTCATAAATGTTAAAATACACATATGAGTTAAAATCTTGATGATGATCGGTTGTCTGTTTGTTTGGCTAATGTCTGTCAAATTTATAGCAGATCATAACTCAACGAGTTTGGGACGGATCTTCATGAATATTACAGAAATTTTTATTACTGCCATGAGGCGCAAATGATCGAAGCAAGGTGATGATAAGAAATTTCTAGTTTCAGAATCAGTTTTAATTTTTCGGTAACATTGCGGTGCTTGACGGAGGTAAGCATTCTCAGAGTGCTCTAGTTTCAATTAAGATCTTCAACATAACGTGAAATTTCAGAAAGTTCAACGTTTTGATGTGCTAGACATCATTATTATAGGCCAAGCTACTTGATTTAAAGTAAACGCTATTTTGTCGTTCGTGCCGAATAGTATGAGAAAGTAATCGATAGTCTCTTAATTCTTCATCAAATCGCATCATTTTAGTAACTCGATGTTAATATATTTAAGTTTCTATTGGCTTAATGGGTGATGTCCAGCACATCGAAACGTAGCCCTCTTTTAACTTTGTTGATATGACAAAAAATTTAATTAGAAATGAATGCAAGTACGTCTACCTTTAACTCCCTCAACACGCAACGAATTGGATAAATTAAAATTGGTTGAGAAATGCAGAAGAAACTGGATGTTATTCATATTAGATCAGCGAGTTATGATTAACTGGCATTTGGGTAATGTGTGTTATGGATATGGTACTGTGTGCTACTTTAAAGTTTTAGTTGTCATCTAATGGAAATTTTTACGTAATTTTTAATTAATGCTTCTAAAATATTTTTATATACAGATTTCTGATGTGAAGTCTTTTTGCTTCATTTTAGCTAAAGACTGTTCTTTTTCGGAAATTTTCTCTCTTTCTTGAAGTTGCATAAAAAACAGTTATATAGATCAATTTTCCAAATAAATACAACGAATGCCTGCGTAATTAAAATAAGTGAAAGCCTACAAGTATGAAAACATCTTATATCTAATGGAAAAAATTCGGATTCTAAGCACATTATATGAACTGTGTTGCACAAAAATTCCTGATGATTCTATTGGCAACGGAAATACTCGATCTATTTCCTCATTGTATTTTTTCTTTTCTGTTTTTTTTTTTTTTTTTTTGCAGGCGTTTACGCAGTAGATGGCATGCAAGAATTCGTGAAGCGGCAAGAAGTAAGTTCAGTCTGTGTTTCACTATACTTTAATATCTCCACCCGCTGGGCTGGTTGCGTGGCGGTCTGTTAACCTCATGGAGTTTCTCCGTTCCTACGTCGCCAGTGTGGTGTGATTTAATAATAATAATAATCTACGTTTGCTACAAGAACCATGTTTTTCCCCTATAGGCATTTTCACTCAATAACAAAAACTAAAGTATTAACAGTCTTTCAGCTTCCAAAGACCAATGATGGTCACAAGTTTACTTACTTTATTTCGTGGGGAGAGGACTATTCCTCAAATGATCTCATTTATTAGAGCAGCATAAGTTTCTGAAGAATATTTGGTATTCATCTATCCCTCTTGCTCGTTTCAGACTTCCTTCCCAGCACAAACCCAGCAGTGTATCGACAAAGGCGGAGTCTGCGCTGCTCGATCCAAATGCCCCTCAGAGCATTACTTCAACCTCAAAGTTATTGAAGATCTGTGTGACGAGGAAAACGACATCGTCTGCTGCGTGCCTTTCAACCCAAACAACAACATAGTTCGCCAAACCGACGCCTGCGTTGCTAAGAAATCTTTTTGCACTTTGGAAAATCTTTGTCCTTCCGAGTCAAGAGAGTCGACCCCGAACCTCTGCGGCGACCAGGAGGGCGTCACTTGCTGTTCAACCGGACTGGCAAAGAAGAAGAAAAATGCGGTGAAGGGTGATTCTTTCTCTAAGAAAAGCAGGGGACCTTCTGAACAAGATAGGTCGTGCTTTGACCTTGGAGGGATGTGCGTTAATTCTGATCGGTGCACTGGCGATGACATCCTGGGACCACCTGATCTCTGTGGATTTCAAAATTTCGTAGCCTGCTGCAAGTCCTCAGGTCCTGCAGAAAAGAGAAATGACGTTCTGGAGATACCCCAAGAGAAGTATGAGGTGAAGCGTGATCCTGAGCTGAAATTAGAAGCCCTAGGAGTGGCTAAGAAGCGCAGGGCTCCCTCTGTACAGGAGAGGACTTGCTTTGACCTTGGTGGACTGTGTGTCAATTCCGACAAGTGCAGTGACGATGACATCCTGGGACCATCAGATCTCTGTGGCTTTCAGAATTTCGTAGCCTGTTGCAAGCCATCAGGTCCAG
>LQNS02276924.1:3161924-3172541 GCA_001587735.2 Parhyale hawaiensis | reverse complement strand
GAATGGGGCACAGGTCGTTGCATAAGATCCCCAAAGCTCTTGACGATCTGTAGTCGACCGGCTTCGTACCCTCTTTTGGAGTCAGTTCCCTGAATCTGCCGCACGAACCATCATTTTTTAGAATCTTCTTTGATAAACATTTTATCTATACCTTCCATATAGAGTGCGGCGTCTTAGCACTTCCTGCATGGCGTAACATGGATGCAGTGTTCCCAATAGTGTTACTCCTACGAGAAATTCTGGATCATCCCTTTCTTTCATGCTGTTATCTTCATGTTTCACTTCATATATGTAGGGAGTGCTATTACTGGGAAAGAGGCAAATTAATTCATGAAAGAGATAATATGATGACATAATATAACGATAATATAATAATATAACGATAATTTATGATATGATGATAAACAAATTATCTATAACGAACCGTAGTAAGTTATAACCTCGTCAGTTGTTCAATTCTCGCCCCTTGAGCCCTGCCACACTCGGTGATTAGAAAGGTTCGGTCCTCTGTAGGACCGCCACACGCCTACTAATAGGCGCGGGTCCCTAACTCGGGGTTGTCCAGCTAGTGGTCAACGGGTCGCAATTAAATGGCTCACCAGTTTTTTTTTTTTTTTGGCTCCCGACCCTTTACGTTGCAAATTTACTTTGTTTTTGCAAAGGTCTCAGCTCTTGAAACTAAATTACATACATGCACAAATATATATATACTGGGTATATGTAAGTATGTATATATTTCGCCGTCTATGTAACCGTGTAGACCCGAAGTTGGACCACCCTCACCTAAATCATCCCTAATGTACCTATGGATGGGCAGTGTCATACATTTCAAAAAATTCATGTCACCGAAAATATACAGACAACGTCTGTATGACGATATATTTTGTGGTGGACACTTTGCAATGAAAATATTGTATTAACAAGTTTCAGCTTAAATTATCATGCACATATACTGCAGTAACTGCTGCGTGAGTGGTCAACTGATAATAATTCTTGCGAATAAATTGATCATGGTTCGTTAAAATCATTTTTATATCACTAAGCGCTTGTGGCTCGAGTCACCTTTAAATGAAGGCAAAAATAATTACATGTGCGAACTAGAACGCCTCGTGGCGTAAGACCATCACCCCCGGTGGGGGCAAATTCAACGAAGTCATTTATGACGGCCAACTAATCCTAGTTTCTCATAAAGATGTTGTGTCCAACTAGGCTAGCGTCGCGCTGACCGCCCCGCGCAGATCTCTTAATAATAACGTTGGAAAAGTGGGAGGCCTCGCGGCGTGAGACGATCTGCCGCGGTGGAGGCAAATTTGCCGTCATTTTTATGGCCAGCTAGGTCTAGTTTTTGGTATTAGTCACATCTAGGTCAACCCACAAAACTCCATGTAGATTACAGATAAATTATGAAGAGTGCTCAACTCCTTCGACCACTTACTGGGTGGACATACAAATATACTTAAGTCTTCAACGAAAACATCATCACCTCTCTCACTTCGTCCGCGGGTGATAAACGGACTTTCCTTCACTCTTCGTAGTACAATAACAAATGTATTAAGGGTACCGGAAAGTCCCGTCCCTATTTTTGTTGGGAATAATATTTGAAACTTATATTGCTGCTCAATAAAATAGTCACCATCATTAGATATACTATAACCTTTGTCTATCTACTTGGAAGCGTTTTGATTCTCCTTTAAAAAAAATTAGCATCTTTCGAAGGAACTAAGGATTTAAATTTCGCTTCACCACGTGAGCAATTATGAATCTTTTTCTAGAGATGAAATATTTTAAAGAAAGGAATAAGTGGAAATCTGATGGAGCAAGGTCTAGCGAGTA
Organism: Parhyale hawaiensis; assembly: GCA_001587735.2. Lineage (NCBI taxonomy): Eukaryota > Metazoa > Arthropoda > Malacostraca > Amphipoda > Hyalidae > Parhyale > Parhyale hawaiensis. The sequence continues at coordinate 3,170,708 of LQNS02276924.1, read as the reverse complement.
TGGAGGGTGAGGAATAACTTCCCAACCTAAAGACCTTGGCAGAAGTGGGTCTAACGTTATCGCTTTGTAAAATAACTCCTTTTCTGATCACTAGAGCAGGAAAATTTCTACGCACCGATGAGTTCAGACTTTCCAGTTGCTCACAATAATTGTCTGCAGATATAATATTTCCCAGCTCCAATAACTCAAAGTACACCTGTGTGCAATTTATCCAGCTTGCATTGACGCATATGATTCACTTTGAAACTTTTGTCTTCTATAGGCTATCAATGTGTTTAAACTATCAATAGCAGCAGGTTTAACTAAATGTGAAGGTGAACTGAGTATCTGGCATCTGATTTACCCTTGAAAATGGCTGTCTAGATTTTAATCTGATGTGTTTGTTTGATTATTGAAAAGTGGTCAGAACTTTACGTTTCCCTATAATACCTGGGTCCGCAACAAAGTCATTTGCTGCTCATTCTAATTCTTCGTATGGTCTTCTCGTTCTGCTGTTATTTTTGACCCCTTTTAGGAGAACATACTTCCTGTAAGATAAAGGCATAAGTGAGAGTAATATTATAAGATATTGTCTGTTGAGAAGGTTATAATTAATAATGGTAACAGGAGACAGAATTAATTGATAATAGGCTTATTAACAATTAGTGGCCCACACCGCCATAAAACGATAGCATAAAAAATTACTTTAAGGAAACCCCCGCTTCCTTGACGCTTCTGTGTGGTTCTCTATAGTCTCAAAAATATCCTTCTCTTATTCCTTCCTTGTTATTCTGCTCAATATGATCATTATCACTTCAGAGCACATATTAGCTGTGGGAGAAGATACAATCTAATATCAGTGTTACCAATTAGATGTGTTACCTCCACCAAGGAGGTTATGTTTTCGTCGGGTTTGTCTGTTTTCTGTCTATGTATCTGTTATTCTGTCTGTGTGCCTGTCACTAAGATAGCTCAAAAAGTTATGGACGGATTTTGACGAAATTTACAAGGATTGTTAGGTATGTTAGGAGGAACAGATGATTAGTCTTTGGTGAAGATCTGTCCATGCGTTTGTTTGTCGGCCACATTTTTTCTCAATGCCATAACTCAAAATGTTATGGACGGATTTTTCTGAAATTTACGTTGTTTGTTAGGTAAATCACGAAGAGTAGATGACCAAATTTTTGTAATGATCTGTAGATTCGTTAGTTGGTCAGTGTATTAATTATATGCTTGTTAGCACAATAACTCAAAAAATTATGAATGGATCTTTATGAAATTTATAGTTGTTAGTAATGATGAAAGGCATAAATTTTGGTGATGTTAGATTGGTCCGTTCATGAGTTTCACAAATGTTTATCAGAATATTTATCAGCAGCATAACTCAAAAAAATATGAACGTGTCTTCAAAAAACATTACTGGAGCTGTTAACACTGTTGAAAGGCACAAATGATTAGATTTGGGTGTTGAAACGAAGATAATCATGTCTCAGAACCAATTTAAATTTTTCGTTACCGTTGTTATGCTTGGCGGAGGTATACGTTCTCAGAGTGCTCTCGTTTCAGTTACTTTCAAGTCTAAAATTTCAAAACTTTAACCGTCAACATCCCCTTGCCGTTTAATAGATATTTTCCCCCTATCTCTTCCTGCACGTTGAAACAGAAAAAACAACAAGCTGTGTATTGTAATGTGGTGCATGGATTCAGATGTAATAGAGTGCATGTAATAAAGTGCATGGATTCACAACAGCAGATACAGTCTCTTACGAAGATCGACGCACGCATCATATGCAGACAAAAGGACACATTTGTGGATAGCGTAACGTATTACCCCGACAGGTGTTAACCATATCAGTCAGTGCTCCCTAGCGCGTCTCCGCCAATATTCTCTTCGGTATCATTATATAAGAAAGGAATATACGGCACTGCACCAGAAGCGCTCCACCCTGAGCCTGGTGGAAGTCGAGTGCCGTGCATCTCGTAACAGTTATTGGGTGTCTGTGTGTCATTTGGGGGGGGGGGGGCTAAACTGAGATTAAGGTATTTATAGAGCACGAACATGTCCGACGAAATTAATTCTTCGAGATTTTGCTTCTTTGAAGCTTTAAATAAGTGCTCTGTCTAGCGGTTGAATTTACTCTCCGGCATTGACTGCATGTTCAATAGAGCGCTGAAATTAAACCTCCAAGGCTTGACTTTTTCGAAATTTCACGCTAATCCTTTGGCTCTGTAGCTTTGTACACCGATTGCAAGTAATAGAAAGAACCCGATTTCGTTGAACCGGCTAAAAATTTCATTCCACAGAGCAAGACTGAGTTGCTGAAGGTCTCGTGGATAACCGCGTCAGGGACAACGCCTGAAACTTCATTCAGCGAGTCGAAGGCAGCGCTCAGACCAGCCTCAGCAATTCACTTTGGTGTATCCTTATCGACATGTTTTCGAATGTTCGTCTGTAGAGCTGCTGCAGGAACTACGTGAGGCTGAAACCTTGCGGAGAGTTGCTCGATAAGGCTGTCATGATGCTAAACAACGTGTTATGTGCTTCCTTAAAACCCTGTCACACTACAACGATTTAGTCGGCGTATGCCAGACGTGAAAATTGTGATGACATACGTTGAACTCTCGACCTATTTTCCATTCTTGCGCGCGTAACAAGCGCGATCCTTACAGGACATATAAGTAACGTACACAGAGCGATTATGTAAGTTAAAGACAACTTTGGTGTACAGGCGTGTTACTGGCGTTAACGACGTAGGCCAGTGTCCCCCAAGTGGCTACGAGTGAAAGAATTGCTGACGCTATACAGGCCAAAGTGTCAAGACTTTCCTTCTCCGGTGTGGGCCCGAACTCTCGCTCTCTTGCTCAGAAATGCGCCCGTCAGCAGCTTGCGACTGTATTACCTGAAGTGCCCTTAAAATGTGTCCCTAAATCTTAAAATAGGCTCAAATTTGGGCGCGGTGGATGGGGTCGTCATTGTCAATCTACGCCAACCCCACTCGACTTGACTTATCCTTAACTACAGACAGGAGCTTTGGCTTCGTAACTTTGAATCATGTTGCAGGTGTAAGAAGCCGCTCGACTATGCTGGGCCGACAGAAAGCTCCATTTTACGGAGCAAGTTTAAGGTCTTGGAAGTGTCACAGATAATTAATCGATTGAGGGTCAATACCTGAAACTTGAAGCATTGGATCAACACCTGAGGATCTGTCTAAAGTTTTAAAGACATCTAGCCACGAAGGCTAAATCGAGAAAGCCTGAGTTTAACTGAGCACTACCTTGCTAAAAGAGTCTAAATAATTCTCAACTAAAGTAGTGTTTGATTGACCGCTAAAAATCAGCCTTTAATGCTTAACTTCTTCGAAACTTCAGCCTTCAGGCAGGTGCCTTGACTTCGGCCCACTGAATTGAGTGTCAGTCATTGACCGTCAATCGATTACGCTTGAGACTTCCAGAAACTCAACCTTGCTCGATAAATGGTGTTTTCAATAGGCTCAACGTAATCGCGTTGCTTTTAACACTTGCAACACAATACGTATGAATACGTAATTCTGAGAGCTACTGCATCGAAATTTGAATAAAGTAGAGCTCTCGACAAATTAAGCTAGGATGAATTAGGGGATTTAGATGTATGAAGAATACAGCCAGTAGCCAGCATCTGCTGCTCATTAAGGGATCCTTCATGCAAGTATTGATCTCTCTAACAGACTTGAAGTGCATTCAGTTTTATGAAACCAAGATGCGTTTCAATTCAAATGGTGTGCTTGTCTACTTTCAAAGAGAATAGCTATGTATTTATCATTAAGTGAAATAATAAATTATTATGCATTTTTTCGATTTCAGATACAATACGATGATAGTCGTGAATTTTGCCGCCACAGCAGTCGTCGCGCTGCTGGTGCTTAATGTTGGTGAGTTCGGTACAGAATGAAAAACTCGATGTTCCTGTGCATTGATATAAAATTTTTTTCTGTTTGTACGTTTGTCTCTGTGTATGTTTGTCAGTAACGTAAGGTAATGAACGGATGTTCATGAAATATGTGGGAATTGTCATAAAAGTTAAAATACACATATGGGTTAAAATTTCGATGATGATCGGTTGTCCGTTTGTTTGCCTAATGTCTGTCAAATTTGTATCTGAAGAAAACTCAACGAGTTTGGCACGGATCTTCATGAATATTACAGAAGTTTTTATTACTGCCATAAGGCGCAAATGATCGAAGCATGGTGATGATAAGAAGAAATTTCTAGTTTCAGGATCAGTTTTAATTTTTCGTTAACATTGCGGTGCTTGACGGAGGTAAGCATTCTCAGAGTGCTATAGCTTCAATTAAGATCTTCAACATAGCGTGAAATTTCAGAAAGTTCAACGTTTTGATGTGTTAGACATCATTATTATAGGCCAAGCTACTTGATTTAAAGTAAACGCTATCTTGTCGTTCGTGCCGAATAGTATTAGAAAGTAATCGATAGTCTCTTAATTCTTCATCAAGTTGCATCATTTTAGTAACTCGATGTTAATATATTTAAGTTTCTATTGGCTTAATGGGTGATGTTCAGCACATCGAAACGTAGCCCTCTTTAAACTTTGTTGATATGACAAGAATTTTAATTAGAAATGAATGCAAGTACGTCTACCTTTAACTCCCTCAACACGCAACGAATTGGATTAATTCAAATTGGTTGAGAAATGCAGAAGAAACTGGATGTTATTCTTATTAGATCAGCGAGTTATCATTAACTAGCATTTGGGTAATGTGTGTTATGGACATGGTGATGTACTGTGAGCTTCTTTAAAGTTTAAGTTGTCATCTAATGGAAATTTTTAGGTAATCTTTAATTAATGTTTCTAAAATATTTTTATATAGAGATTTGTGATGTGAAGTCTTTTTGCTTCATCTTAGCTAAAGACTGTTCTTTTTCGGACATTTTCTCTCGTTCTTGAAGTTGCATAAAAACAGTTATATTGATCAATTTCCCAAATAAATACAGCGAATGCCTGCGTAATTAAAATAAGTGAAAGCCTACAAATATAAAAAAAACATCTTATATCTAATGGAAAAAATTTGGATTCTAAACACATTATATGGACTGTGCTGCACAAAAATTCTTGATGATTCTATAGGCAACGGGAACACTCGATCTATTTCCTGATTGTATTTTTTTCTTTTTTTTTTGCAGGCGTTTACGCAGTAGATGGCATGCAAGAATTTGTGAAGCGACAAGAAGTAAGTTCAGTCTGTGTTTCACTATACTTTAATATCTCCACCCGCTGGGCTGGTTGCGTGGAGGTTTGTTAACCTCATGGAGTTTCTCCGTTCCTACGTCGCCAGTCTGGGGTGATTTAATAATAATAATTTACGTTTGCTACATGAACCAAGTTTTTTTCCTATAATCATTTTCACTCAATAACAAAAACTGAAGTATTAACAGTCTTTTAGCTTCTAGAGACCAATGATGGTCACAAGTTTACTTACTTTATTTCTTGGGGATAGGACTATTCCTCAAATGATCTCATTCATTAGAGCAGCATAAGTTTCTGAAGAATATTTGGTAATCATCTATCCCTCCTGCTCGTTTCAGACTTCCTTCCCAGCACAAACCCCGCAGTGTATCGACAAAGGCGGAGTGTGTGCTGCTCGATCCAAATGCCCCTCAGAGCATTACTTCAACCTCAAAGTTATTGAAGATCTGTGTGACGAGGAAAACGACATCGTCTGCTGCGTGCCGTTCAATCCAAACAACAACATAGTTCGCCAAACCGACGCCTGCGTTGCTAAAAAATCTTTTTGCACTTTGGAAAATCTTTGTCCGCCCGAGTCCAGAGAGTCGACCCCGAACCTGTGCGGCGACCAGGAGGGCGTCACTTGCTGTTCAACCGGACTGGCAAAGAAAAAGAAAAATGCGGTGAAGCGTGATTCTTTCTCTAAGAAAAGCAGGGGACCTTCTGAACAAGATAGGTCGTGCTTTGACCTTGGAGGGATGTGCGTTAATTCTGATCGGTGCACTGGCGATGACATCCTGGGACCCCCCGATCTCTGTGGATTTCAAAATTTCGTAGCCTGCTGCAAGTCCTCAGGTCCTGCAGAGAAGAGAAATGACGTTCTGGAGATACCCCAAGAGAAATATGAGGTGAAGCGTGATCCTGGGCTGAAATTAGAAGCCCTAGGAGTGGCTAAGAAGAGCAGGGGTCACTCTGTACAGGAGAGGACTTGCTTTGACCTTGGTGGACTGTGTGTCAATTCCGACAAGTGCAGTGACGATGACATCCTGGGACCATCAGATCTCTGTGGCTTTCAGAATTTCGTAGCCTGTTGCAAGCCATCAGGTCCGGCGCAACAAGACAGCAACGTCCTAGAGGCGCCCGAAAATAAATATGAAGTGAAACGTCGTCCTCGCTTAGAATTAAACGCACTGGGAGTGGCGAAAAGGAGATAAGGACACCCTAAAAAAACTCATCCGTGCTTCGACATTGAAAGACTGTTAGTTGGTTGTGATCTATGCACTGGCGATGACATCTTGCGGACTTCGGATACCTGTGGATATCACAATTTCATGGCTTGCTGCAATCTATCCGCTCCGGGGCAACAGCAGCTGTAGATATTGTACTGAACAGTCTGTGTTATTCAGTTAAACGATTGTCGATTCTGTTTCCTAAGCAATTTTCGATGTACTATGAAACATCCTCAATCCTAAATAATATTCTAGGCAATAGCTCACACTTTGCAGACAGTACTGTAATGTGCTTGAGCTCCAGTTTGATTTCGCTAGTAAAATTAATTTTACTTACTAAACAAATAATGATGAGGGACTTCTTTTACGAGGAGTCTATGCTGAAAGCTGCATAATGCGAGGCGACAGTACTGCGCAGCAACTGTTGCGGGTTCCGTTTTCGCTCCAGGCACATGGAAGGGATGTTGAGTGGTAAAATTGGAAACTTTGAATAGGGTGATGAATGTTTCAGGACAGCATGTATTGTTCTGCGTTTTTCTTTTGATTGTATTCAGCGGCCTGTATTTACAACTGGTGCTGTATCGCCTACTGTTATGATCTGGAAAGTTCGTGGATTGACATAGGTTGTGAGTTGGCATATTATGTTACGAAGACGTTCATGTGTGTGCGTTTTTTTCATACAGTGTCGTACCTTCTGACCCTTTATGCTGATACCTTCTAAATTTTTTCCAACGATGAAAATAATCGAAAGAGTAATTGCTTGTTTTTCTGTAACCCCGAAGTCATCTCCGACGACCAATCAATAATTTTAGCTTTTAGTGTAGGCACAAGAGGGCTTGCGTCCAGCAAGAAACATATTTTATGTGACCATATAAAAAATAAAAAGACCTGGTAATGGAGCTTTAACTATTCAAGATAATGATAATAATACGAAGAAAAAGAAAATAGAGTTTCAGTAGAGCAAGTTAAAGAATTATACTACTGAAGTATATGAACTTCCAACAGTGATTTGGCTGTAGAGAAGTTCCTATGTTCTAACTAGTCAAACTGTCAGAAAAGTATTTAAGGCTTATGACTTGGAAACTAGCGGGATAATTATGAAACTATTGTAAAATGAAGAGTCTGAAAAAAATATATTTCCATTCGTGGGTTATATATACGAGTACTTAGTGTGACCAAAAATAATATTATAAGTTTTGAACTAAAGTTAGGGGATAAACAACAATCGCTCTGAGCTGAAACTTCTACAGTTTATTTCATAACCTGGAAATAAATTGCTGAGCACAGTTTATTGAAAATGGCTTATTTTTGTCCGCATCAAGCTTCAATCTATCTTGAAGTGAAAACATTTATTTCTCCCTCTAGGAAGTTATTCATACAATAATACTACTACAATACATGTTCAGTTAACTAGTGTAAACATTATGGCAATGAGTTTTACAAATTAGGGTACAAATTTACGGTACCATCGTACTTCACAGCCTACATTTTGTACAACGCTCTCTGATAGCGATATAGGTTCACACATAGGGCTATTGTGAATTAGCTACCGCATTATCATGTTTATTGCAACTAAACAAACGAGAAAACCGAAAAACAAGTGACATTTGTAAAACATGGAAATAAAGATATAAAAAGAAAAGAAGGCAGATTATATACATATAATTTTGTAGCGATGGCAGGAAAATTTACTTAAAATTTATTCTATCGACGTGTTTCGCACCTATTAACCCACGAAGTGAGGCAAAACATTAAATGAAATCTAATTCTGTATTTGAATTTCCGTCTATTCAAATGTCTGCTATGCACATCATTGGAAATTTGGCCCCTGAAGCAACATGGGAGCGCTATAGTGAGTCGAGATTTCTGTGCGGTTAAGGGCAAGCCCTGTCCTTCAAAACTGACCACAGTTTGTAATTTAAAGGGTTCAAGTCTATACTCCCAGATGGCCAATCAACAACCTTGAAGAAGACAGGAACGTTTAAATTTGGGAGAGCCACAACTGAATGACTTTGCTTTGTGTGCTGGGACTGAATCCTGCTGAATGCTCCATTTTCTCCCGTGAATAAGGAACTGATGCAGAGCTTGACCTTATCGTACGGTTCTAACTCCTTTTTCTTCGCAAAACTAAAGCTTTGTTGCCTTCTGATAAGACATATCACATCAATACATCACTTTCGCGGGATTGTGGTCTTTTTGAACCTTGTTCATGACTTCACAAGCTTTTTTGGCACCATGAACATATACACTATTATTTTGACGGCCGAAGTTCTCTTCTACAGTGAAAATTTTCTCAGCCTTGAAAAAATATCTCTGTGAGTTCTTCCTGCGTACTTAGCAACTGTTTGAATTTTT
>LQNS02276924.1:3116451-3135355 GCA_001587735.2 Parhyale hawaiensis | reverse complement strand
TTTTTCATTGCTAACGTATAGGCACCCCATAGGCCTACAAATCCAACTACTAACTTTCACTCCAGCACAAATAATGAAGAAGTGGCACTGAAAAAACCCTTGATTTTGTCCGAAGTCACCCCGTTTTACGGTATTTAAATAGGAAAATTACATGAAAATATGACTATTTTTTGGTATTATGAAAACTACCTACCACTGTCGGGAAATAATTTTTCTGAGGTGTTTGCTTACATTGAAGTCGCTAGCCTATATCAGTGTCTGACATTGTAGTAGCCTACACATATTGGACTAGCTTTTGGTAATTTTTTCATGAGTCCACTTAGCATCCCCTATGGGGGAAGGGTGATTGAACATTGCAGGCAAAAAACATGCATGTCATTAGTCTCCAATCAAAATTCAAAACTATTTTTTTTTTAACCACAATTATCTCAAGTTCATTGTAGTTAGCTGTGCACCTTTTAGCACTTGGTTTCATATTCTAAGATTTGTACTTTTTTGTTTCAGGATGGTGTTAGCCTAGTCTCCAATCACCATAACGGCCACTGTGGTCGATTGGTCGACCACAAAAATCGCAGTGATCGGACATTGCGGTATATTGATCAACCACAGTGGTCGACCAGAAAACCGCAATGATCCACTGATTGGACACTGTGGTATATTGATCGACCACAATGGTCGACCAGATAACCGCAATGATAGGCTGGTCGGACATTGCGGCATATTGATCAACCACAGTGGTTGACCAGATAACCGCAATGATCGACTGGTCGGATATTGCAGTATATTGATCAACCAGATAACCGCAATGATCAACTGGAAGGTGTATAAGATATCAGCTACATGTGTGTGTTGTGTATCATACGTATATTGCATCAATATGCACGGCTCTCAAGATACCAGCTGGCTTTGCATTTTGTGTATCTTATATCGTGTCAGTATGGGCGGCACATAAGGTAGCATCTGACCGGGTGAATCGGACCGGATGGACCGCACGGGTGAATCGGTCCAGTCATTAGTATTGGAAAATGAATAAATACTGAATCCTCATATTTTCTTTGTACATAGGCCCAATACTCCTCTACATAGGCAACATATAACAGCAGTTCTAAATATGTGAACATTTTTGTGGTGCAGTAAAACCTCTCTAATCCGCACTTCAATAATCCAAAACCCTCCCTAATCCGAACATCTCATTATAGTTGGAAATGCTATCTGAAGAAGTGAACATTTTTTGGATTAATGGGTAAAGTATGGAGTTCCTACAAATAACTCTGTAATCCGTGCAAGGCACTTCTCATTTTTCAGATAAAAGAGGTGAAGAGCGAAAAATCTGCGCCAGGTGCTGCGCAGAAGGTACAAACAATCTCTCTATACCTAATCCGTATTAGTGCGGAGTAAAAAGGTTTTTTTTCAGATTTGTAAGTACCCCGCTAATCCGCCACTCCTTTCCCCGGTTCCCCCCGTGCTGTGCAAATTAGAGGGGTTTTACTGTAGATGAAAAATGAACTTGAGAAAAAATGACCGTGTTTCAACTGTACACCTCAAAAACGAATATATTTTTCAACTTTTGTTGCATATATGAAGAAGTTGTATCAGCTTCATGAAACTTGGGTCATAGAGGTAAATCGGACCAGTATATTAAACGGTTTACCACAGAAATTACATACATTTAGAGGTCCTGTTACATGTTGCCTATGTAGAGGAGCAGTGGGCCTAGACTACCCCTTTTTTTCAAAAACTAGAGGTATCCAAAATCTAAGTGCATCATTGGATATGGCAGGTCTTTGAACTCTAGAGCCCATGTAATATCGTAATTCCACTTTTAGAACGTTTGCTGTATCTCCCAATAGAAGCTGGAATTTCTTGCCCGCTTAGTTGCGATTACTGGCCATGTCTCCTGTCACACAATTTGCCTCAACTCTTCCTGTAGCCTGCTTGCGTAAGCCTCCTTTTAGAGCCGTCCTGCACGAGAAAGCTTGTTTCTGCTGCTACGATAGTATTAGTGCTATTGCGACTTGCGGGATTTTGAGGTTTCTCGCCCGGCCCAATGCTAATTGTATAGCTAGTTTATTGGCTTATATGAATGAGGCATTTTCTAAAAATTCAAAGCTATTAAACTTACCACAATAAAGACATCAGTAAAGCTCTGAAGAAACATATTCAGAAGTTAGTATTTAGTGCATAGTTAACATGAATGTTCCTTGGGTGTATCCTGCCCGAAGTTACCACATTGTTAATAATGACCCTTTTTGGGTGTACGAAGTCACCCCAAATATACTAAAATTTTGACATGGCATTTTATGGGCAACATAAATGCATTAGGAAATAAGAAATGGACACTTTTACCATGCGCCATGTTGATCACGAACACTTTTATGGAGTGTCAAGTTAGGATAATTCGTTTGCTGCTCGATGTTAGGTATCAACTTTTCTGCCTAGACGAAGTTTAGCAGACTACCTAGCTACCCAAAAATGTGAAAATATACCAACTAACAAAATGTATTCCTTTTATGTTTATGCTAGTCAAGTTTGACTGTGGACCTAGTCATATAGGTAGTTACCTACTACAGAGATAGGTATCAACTTTTTCTCCTTACTTTTGATACTTTTCCTGTCACTGCAGAAAGTTCCTTTTAGCTGGTTTTTGTCCAATGTCACCTCGTTTTAGGGTAGTTGATGACCTATTTTATGCCCCAACCTTTGTATAGCTACCACGCTTGAGAGCTAGCTAGTGTTTTTATATTTACTAGATTTTTAATTTCTGAACAGGATGAGATGTTGGCTTTGTATTTAAGACAGCTAGATTGAATTCTGTTTATATTAACTCCTAAATTTCAGGTGCAGCAGCTCTGTGAAGCATGGTTTCCTATTGAGTATCCTCATGTGTTTTACCACAACATCACCCACACACAAAGTTACTATGCTTTAGCTGCATTGGATGGCATTGATATTGTGGCAGTTCTGATTGCAGAGACCAAGCCTCTCGCTCTTATCAATGAGGAGGTAAGGAATGTTTCTTTTTCATGAAGATGAATGTTTTGCTTAAATACTTCCTCTAACATTCCAGGGTGGTTTACATTTACTTTAGATGTGTCAGTTACTTATCTTATTTAAATCACTGTTTCAGTTGATTTAACTGGTGTGTCGAATGCTATGTAGAAAAAAATTTCTACTTAGTTGGTTGTTACTTGTTTTTAGCACTCACAAGGATTGTGTGTGCACTGAGTAGACTAATAGCTACCAGCTAGGTATATAGCTACCTACCATATCTAATTTATGTTCCTTGTTACTTTGTGTTCCTTAGTGACTGTTAAATTCCATGTAGCTAGGTACCATCTTCTATGAGTAATTTTCAGTTTCTTCAATAGCTAGCAACCAATGTTAGGTAATTATTGAATTTGGGGAACACCTTTTGGTTTTGTTAGTCATGTTCAAACCAGGAGTTTGGAGTTGGATAGGCTAAGGTCTGACACATACTGCAGTTCCAAAGGCTGGCCAGTAGCCCTATTTGACTCTAGTTCCTTGCCTTGCACCTCATTTGCCTTAGACTCCTGAACAAAATGAAATAGCCTAATTGTTATCTAAGTCCTCATTGCCTCAAATCTGTCCTACTCTTGGTAGCTATTGAACTCAGCCCTAATTTAAACTAGCTGCCAAACATGTAGCTGAGTCTATTCAGGTATTTTACCCCTGCAAGTCATTTGCACTTTCCTTGTGCCGTTGTGATTTAGGCCTACGTTGAGTAAAAATTTCCTTTAAGCACATTAAAAAAAAGTTTTTTGTTCTTTATCTACTGCATTTTTCAATGCAGATTACGAATCTGAAATCGATTTGTGGGGGTCAGCTCTAGTTTTTGAGATTGGCTATAGGTATGACTTTGAAGCTCCTATTGTTTTCCCCTGTGAGAAAACACCCGGCGATGGCAGAGTGTAATGGAACACCCTTTAAATAGATTTTTTTCTCACCTCCAGGTCACTTGACACTGTTAGCACTTAGCCCAGTAGGCTAGTTCCTTCTGCCCTTTACCAATTTGACAAACTTTCACAAGTGGGATTCTTATGTAAAAGATAACAACCTTTATCAGTCTGATTGATGCTATAATTTCAAAATGTATGAGGAGGATTTGATTACTAAAGCTTTTCCTACCTTCCAGATTGTCTGTCAAGCCACCGCCCGTTACCATACCTCAGCCGGTCAACGCCACGTTCGGCTGAGCGGCGATCCGCAGAGCGGACGCAGCCTTCAGCCAGGGCGCGGCCGCCAGTCAGCCGACTGGCGGTTACCTCGGTGATTGCCCTGGCTTAGCTCACCATGCCCACTTGTGAAGTCGGCGAGGGAAGTTCTCTGGTGCCTACCTCCTCCGCCTTCATGGACACCTACTCCCGGCAAGCCTTGGCGCTTGTAAAAAGATGAAGCCCTTTACCTATATAGGCTATCTGGAGTAGGCTATGATTATGTGTAACTTTAAAAAGTGTGTAAAAATAACTTCTAACGTCGTGCTCATACCCTGTCAGCGTTAAAAAAATTAAAAATTCTTCCTGCAAGGTATGGGATCTACCCCAACTTCATTGTTTGGCTTCTTACTCATCACCTGTCTGAGAGTTTCTCTTGAGACAGCAAGGGGAGTTAAAAAACTTCTATCTGCAGGGTATGGGAGCATACCCAATTTAACCGTTGGATGTCCTCGCTTAGTACGTGTCTCAGAGTGCTCTCTCAAAGACAGCAGGGGAAACTTAAATTGTCCTAGACACTTGTTCCACCCTGGCTCTGCTGGGAGGTCTGTGAGGTGTCTCGCGCTAGACTGCGAAGCACCGGTGGTAATACCCTTTACCCTAACTATCTGCACCTCTCTTCACCAGGGTTCCCGCTAGGAAGGTATGCGCTATTAGCCCAGTCATATAATGTTGACTACCTGGCAATAGAGGCTCACTCCATATGCCAACAGCGACGTTGACTAAATTGGGCGTACCGAATACTCGCTCTAGCAGTGCCCTAAGCTCTCGTCCAAAACTTCTGCAAATCAGGTTTCTGTAGTATTTACTGGACTGGCTCCAGCCCGGCTCTGCTGGTAGTTCGGCTCTGTGAGATGTCCCCCGCTCGACTGCACGAGACCAGGAGTTAGCTATAGCTACCCATTACTCTAACTTCCTGCATCTCTCTCAGCGGGATTCCTGCTAGGAAGGTAGCGATAACAGCCCATTCTCTCATATTACCGGGCAACTGAAGCCTGCTTCATAGGACGCTACATAGGACTACGCTCTATATTTAGGCCTGATCGACCCAGCTCGGGCATCCCTGAAAGCATTACTCGGGCCTCGCAACTCAGGAATTTCCTTTCTGACGCAGACCCTCACGTCAACCCGTCGGGTGTCACCTAATGGTAGGAAGTTAATAGTTTAATACGGAGTTCCACTTCCTTTTATACAAGTACCGCCTTAACGCATGCACCCTAAGTTGGACGACCGAGTTGCATTTAAGAGGTTGGGCTTGAAATAATAAGTTTCTGCCTTTACAATCTGATCTTTGGTTGCTTCCACAGCCAATGGTTATCCGTTCGGGCCTAAAACTAGTCTAAACGGTGTCAAGTGACCTGGAGGTGAGAAAATATGCTTGTGATGAGCCAAGGGCGACGGAACACGCCCTTTTTCTTACCATAAGGGAACTTGACACCGTGAAGTCCTCCCACCTTCCCGTCGCGACCAGATGGTTGCGTGGGCATGGTGATCTGAGCCAGGGCAACACCCGAGGTAACCGCCTGGCGGCCGCGCCACCTGGCTGAAGGCAGCGCTGGCTCGGCGGACCGCCGCTAACCCGGGTGTGGCGCTGACCGGATGAGGTAGCTACCGTGCGGCGGCTTGACAGACAATCTGGAAGGTATTAAAAGCTTTAGTAATCAAATCCGCCTCACACATTTTGAAACGACTATTGCATCTATCAGACTGTTGAAGGTTGTTATATTTTAGGTAAGATTCCCGCTTCTGAAAGTATGTCAGATTAGTAAAGGGCAGAAGGAACTACTGGGCTAAGTCCTAACGGTGTCAAATTCCCTTTTGTTGAGAAAAAGGGCGTGTTCCATCGCCCTTGGCTCGTCATGAGCATATTTTAACCTAACGTAACGAGGTTGTATCCTAGCCTAACCAGGCTTAGCTACCTAACCTAAGCCATGTTATAACTCGAAAAATATTACGAAAACCGAAAAATAGTCATGAATAAATATTAATTTTACATATAGCTACTGTGCGAGTTTCATAACGATTGGACTATAAATGACGAAAGTAACCCCCCGCCCCCCGTGGGGGTCGTAGCTCGAAAACTAGGTCCAACCGTCAAAAAGGGACTTCAGATTCGGATTCTGTATTGAAAGTGAAGTATAAAAAAGAAAGAAAATCTGATAAAAAAAAGTATGTGCTCAAAGGAAATTAATACCCTACTTTGCCTTACAATGAAATTGATTGTAGGCTGCAGAACTATTGTTCAAGGAATGGCAAACAGTTTACTGGAATGAGTGTTTATGAAGTATGTACTTAGGTACCATAGTAGTTTGCTATATTCTGGCACTTATCAATATTTGTATACTGAGGCAGGTTACATACCTAGTTTGATGTGAAACTAGATACCTAGCTACTGTTTCCAAATGATTGCTTAGCTATTGTAAGTTGGTATAAGTAATGTACCATACCTTGCTGTTTCTTGGAGATCATTTTTCTATTTTTTTTTGTGTGTGGCAACTAAAATAATAAAGAAAAGCCTGTTATGTTGCTGTCCATATCCTGGATATTCTCAGGTAACATATTTTTCCCCAAGAAATGTTGTAAAGTTAGACCTCGGAGGAAATATAGATACCTCAACTCGAGTGAATCTCAACCCTCTGGTGCAGGGTGTTTCCTTGGAAAATAGCTCTAGCCTTTAACCCCAATACCTCGACTTCAGCAGAAAACCTGGATGAGTCAGTGAATGACGGCCAGTTTTCTAGTGCAATTACTCATTAATGACCTGTAGCTCATCAGCCGCTTTTTCAAGCACGGTTGAGCAGGTTCGTGGAACCTACTGGCAAAGAAGTTTATGTTCGAGATTGAATGTTAACTTCGCTGGGGTTGGTGAACTGGAGTTCACGAAGCAATTTAAAATAAAATAATACTACACATGAACATTATCAAATATTACTACACATGGACATTATGAGCAGCTAAGACAGTTGAAACAAAACAGCATGAGTGTGATGCCCCAACACATTGCTGTCGCCAACCAGAAACTATGAAAATTGTACTTTCAGGGTTAAATGGAAATTAGCGGAGACACACCCTTCAGTAGCTACAGATTTCCTCCGAGGGCGGGGCACATAAAGTAGCTACCCATCAAATGTATAATATGCTGGTATACAGTGTTTGTTATAGTTTTCATTGACTAAGAAAGTTAAATAGCTCGATTTGAAATTTATCAGAGACGTGGCGTGACGTAAAATTGTGTCTGCAAATGCTTTTATTATTGCAGTTGAATGCCATGTGTTCACGTAGGCTACACTGAGTACCATCAGTTAAGTTTTCAATCTTTACATTTCATTTTAGATTTTTATATACATATAGCGTCAACCGGGGTATTCAATCGCAACTTTGAGCATCTGGGCACCTAATCAATCGCAGTCGACTTTTCACCTAGTAAATCGTAAAATATAAGAAAACTGAGTACACCATTGGAAAGGACATCTTTTTCTTTGAAGTGATGCATTTGCTTATTTGAGATTGCTCGATTTTCATGCGTTGATTTACCTATGAAAAACTGTGACAATTTTCCACCCCAAAAACTTTTTTTTAGAGTTTCGTCATAGTCCCACAACTTTGTTCTTGGAGACCAAAGTTTCTGATTAAACTCTTAAGATTTGGCAGAAACGTTGGTAATGGACCTATGATAAACGTGTTAATAGCCCTTTGCTACAAACCCTCTGATTTGTGAATGATAAGGAATTTAGGAAGATTGATTGTTCACCTCAACCGCAAAAATTGCAGTTAAATTAGTGCATTTTATAGCTAAGTTTTTCATGGCTCTAAATTTATTAGTGTTGCTTGTCTACCATTTACTATCATTTCGGTTGCAATAACTAACAGTTTATCATTTCAGATAGCTGCATTTTTAACCATTTGTTGCTATTATTATCGCAGTGCAAAAATTATCCCCAACACTGTAGTTAAATTACCCGGTTAGGTACCAAGGGGTCCATTACAGTTTTCTTTTGTTTAACTTCATACAAGAGTACGTACCTTTACACAGATTAGCGTGAACCTGTCTTGAAACTTCTTATATTAGTCCAAAAAGTTTCAACTTCATAGCCCCTATTGTGTTTTAGTAATATTAAAGTTAACGCGAAAATGCGATTGATTATCCCAATCGACGCTAGCTATACCACATAGGCTAGGTATATTGTGTGGCTAGCAACAGTGTTGCGTGCTAGGTTGGAACATGTAGGCCTGTTGGTCTGACTCTGTCATCCTTTCCGACATAGCTACTAGTTGATGTTTAATTTAATGATGGCGATTTTTCTGAACTTGTTTTACTCGTGGCAAACAAAAAATTTTGGCGTCTTGTCATTGATGTTAACTTCTTTTTTACAGTAGGTATCATTCTTATTATTTTCTTTGAGGTTTAATTCTCTCTCCATGTCTGCTCTGAAGGAATCTGAGGTTTTGTAGGTACTTATATATTTGATTACACTGTAAAGTAATACCTTGCTCTTATACCATATATAAGTAAAATATAGCTATTTTGTAAGTATTAGGCTATATCTTGCAAAATATTTCTAACATTTTTGCCACTGTGGCATTGCATTGAGAGTCCTGGGACATTGAAAAAACGATAGGCAAGTTGGTCAACTCAAAATGGAATGAAAACTAAACATAATGAAATTTGCTGATAATTAGGGCTCCCAGCCATACCTGGAAAACCGGGAAAATTTTCGGAATATTGAAATTAGTGCTTTAAATCATGGAATTTGAAATGAAATTTGCAAAATTGTAAGAAAATCATGGAACTGGATTATCCTATTAGGCAAACTTTTATTTCATGTTCGAACACAGTGTACTTAACTTTGGGCTTGCGGTGCATTAAATAGCCAAAATGGAGCTGCGCCCCGTGGTTCCAGAGCTCTTTCTCCTTTTACACTTTAATGTGGCCTAAGTCAACAGTACCGGTATTGTGGAGAAGCAGAAGCACTAATACCTACACACCTAGCCTTCAGAATGATTCCCTTTGTAATGAGGCTTAGCTACCTGACTGTATGTTTGTCCTACAGGCTATATCAGGTTTTCTTGGATGAATTACTATGGAGAAAATTATGGATTGCAATAAGATTAGCATTGTCAAAGAACATTCACTGCTCAAGGGCATTTTATATTCCGCCGTTGTGATTCCTATGTTCATATTAAACATTTGTATTATAATAAAATCTTTCTGGAAATTAAGTTCAGTACCGTAATTACTGTCGTCTCTTCTCTGGGCTTGAAATATGTGGTCCGTTTTCATCCTGGAATTTTACAATTCCATCTTGGAAATATCATGAAATTTTATTATCTTCAACTGCTGGGAAGTGAGAAAGAAGCCTGTGATTTGAGAAGCCAACAGGTAGCTACAAAGGAGCAGAGATCCTTGAGTTTGTTTGATAGTTTCGCTGCCATTTTGACTTGATCAACTGGCCACTCTGTTTTGAATGTGCCAACGCTCTCGTCTGCTGCCCGTAATTGTAGAACCAAGCCCTGAGTACTTCGGGTTCATCTTTTGCTACATACTTTGTAAGCCACCAACGACTGTTGCACACCATCACTGTAACTAATACACCAGTGAATATTCTAATTTGTTTTTGATAACTGTTTTCTTCTGTAATTAGCTACCAACTAATTTCTCATGTTTTCCACTCGTAATATACCAGTATGTCCAGTAGTTATATTATTAGCTACCCATAGCCTGTAAAGTAAGTGCAGTATCATACTTTTCCTGTTATGCTGATGGCTCACACACTAACATGCTATTATTTTATATACCTACATGTATTCTATTTCCACTAGGTAGCTACCTAAATAGCTTCTTATCGTGCTTTTAAAGTTGGGCAGTGCAATCCAAGCACAACTGTAGGCAGCTGCGGTCAGTTAGAAGTTAGTGGAAGTAGCTACCTATTGTACTTTCGGTTTTTGGTCTCATTAGAAAAGGAAATTCATAGTTTCTAGCTAGAATGTACAGTATTGCACCTTCATCACCTCTTTCCCTTTTCCCAGCTATTGTATGCTATGTCCACTCACATACCTACACACTTGTGCAAATATGCAGTAGTTAAATCTTACAAGTGTTAGCTACTAAATTATAAATCAAATAAAATCTCGTATGACTCAAAGATCTTACTTAGAATGCTGTAGTAATTCATATTGATTAGTGGATTGGTACAATTCTTTCTGTAGTGGAGCTAGTTAGCCTAATTTTTTGCAGTTCACTAAAATGCACAGAGCCTACCGTATTCATCAGCATTAGTTTGTGACTCATTTCTGTTTCTCTGTTTTAGTAGCTAGCTATTGATTCATATAAAATGCATACCTATATCTGCAAATTTCAGTATTTGGTTAATCTGTTCACATCTGATGGAAATGGGCAACAGTTGATCCAAGTTCGAGGTCTTGGTTGAAATTTGTAGCCAATGAGCTGAAGCTATCTCTGATGCTGATAGAGAACGTAAGGTTTACTGCAATGGTAGGACAGCTTTATTTTGGGGTTTGTATAGGTACCCAGAAGAAAATTTTTGGGTTGTGAAATCGACGGTTGAGGGATCACCTCCAATTCATGGGACCATACGGTGTCCATCCCTGACTTAGTAATTGACAAATTTAAACTTTGTTATCCTGAAAATATACCTATATAGGCTATCTGTTGTACATCAAATTTTATTGTGAGACCTGTAGCCGGCCACTTTAACCCATTAGCTAATGCATATAGTGAACCTTCAGTTCTTGTTAGTAGCTCTAGCATTTTAAATACCGTCCAGAAAATCAGCAATCGGATGCTATACCGTACGTCAACAGTAGCTAAGTCTGTTACAAGGGTTCTCTGGGAAATTTCTTTGCATGCCTAAAAAAATAATTGTTTCTTTTACCTTAGCATTTTTGGGAACATACAGAGGAATCTTGTAATGCTCTGGTTCATGAAAATTTATCACATTGGCCGTACCATATGAGAGTAATGGGAGTATTTCTGTACGTAGCTATGCCCTGTTTATGTTTCTAATAGCTAGCTGTCCATTTAATTGAGTTCCAAGCTTACCAGTTACTGTTTTATCAGGACCGACAAATTTTGCTTCAAGCAAAGTTGCACGGCGGCAACGTCGGTTACATACTGACACTGGGTGTGGCTAAGCCATACAGACGTCAAGGACTGGCCTCGGTGCTGCTCAACCAATACATTGAACATCTCAGACTGGACCACTACATCAAGTCGCAGCCTGACAGCAAGCAGGCCTTAGACGTCAGTCCAAGAACGCTCACCAGCTCTGCCCAAAGTGGTACCTCAGTTTCAGAATCGGTGAATGCCAGTGTGAAAATACCGATAGAACCAGTAATTAATGCCGATCATCGAACAGAAGTTGTAGCTTCCAACCCCCAATTTCAACGCAACACTGTTGAGGTCGACACCCTCCGTACGAGGGAAATGAATCCAAGTCCTGAATCAGGGATCATCCCCGGTACATGCAACAGGCTGTTGCCGGAACCAGCAGATGTAAGTACGAGATTAACAGCAAGTTCTTATCCGGGTCATCAACTAAGCCTAGGACTAGCGGCTAGCCCTATCAGTAATAGTCCTGTTAACAACCAGCCTTTTGCTGGATCTCTCACTACTGGTCCCTCCAAATTAACCAACCCCCACAGCATTAGTGTTAATGAAACTGCAGATGGAAGTCTGAAAATAGCTGCAATTGATGAGTGCACTGGATTTGGCACTGAGCATGTGAGAAATGGTGCCAAAAGAATGACAACGTCTAGTCTAAATAACTATATTTTCAGTGAATCTAGTCAAGTTAATAGCAAGAAAACTGCTGAGATTTATTCATCTAGTCGTGACTCGTGTGCAGTTGGATTTGGATCTACGGTAAATCCGAAGTGTCAGGGGTTGCCATCCAAGAAAGGTGTAGACGATTTAAACTCACCTGGTTTTAGAGATGCCCACATCCATCATTCTTATGCAGACTTCTCCAGTAACAGTAACAACTGCCACGCAGATCAACGGCTGTCCTGCCTAGAAACTCACGTGCAATTCTCCCATCCTAAAAGTACCAAAGTAAATGCAGATACTTCTTCGGTGAGGCTGAGAAGCCTCTACCATAAGAAATTTGCTTCAGGAAATGAACGTGTCTCGTCTCCGTCTGGCATATTTGCCTTAGATTGCGATGGGGCCCAAGTTAATACCTTAAATATGTGCCCTAAACGTGTCAAGTTGCAGGATGATGTCAGAATAAATTTGGAGGATACCTCAGCAGATGAAGATCGCCATTCCATTTCTGACATCAGTGACCGTTCACTGGCAAACCTCCCGACGGCAGATGTTGTTGCTAATGGAGACATAGTCCTAAGCTCTTACACATGCAGTGAAAATAGAGGAGTGCCAGTGGCTGATGTTACGGTGATGAATGGGGCAGTGAACTCTGCACTTGATGTAATTAGCGGCAGTAGTGGCGTGAGCTTAAGTAGCCAGCTATCGTGCGTATGCGGCAATACTGCTTCTCATCAGCGCATAAACCCAAGCTCTGCGCACAAGAATGCCAGCAGTGACTGCAAAGAATGCCCAACTGCCTTCAACATGCCTTCCATCTGCTCTTCCTACATTGTTGAGGTGAGATTGTTCACTGGACTACCTATGTCATTTGAGTCGTAATAGTGCCACTGGTGGTTGCTGTCTGGAGCAGTAGTTAGTTTGGTGACGTTCCTATTATAGCGGTTAAGCAAACAGCAACCGGGCAGATAGTTGAGCTCACAGCACTGCTCTTCATTGTTAAAATGTGGCTGATGTTTTTTATGTTAGATGCCATCGATAATGAAAAGCCAAATTTATTTTATGTGGGGCCGGTATACCGAACGTTAAGCACCCTCTTCTTATGCTCTTGGTAGCGGTCGGCCTTTGAACGTGCGCGGGAATTCAGCCGTTGGAGCTGCTGCAAGTCGCGCATGTGTCGCTTAGTTGCCTGGTATGTGCGGTTTATGTTTTACTGTAATGGGCTGTTGAATTGGTTTGGTGGTTCTGATTTTACTGGTGAAACATCAATGCTTATAAATCGTGGGTCCGTTGTTTCCCCATATCTTTTCTTAACTCCATGTTCTCTTTGTGGAGTATCCTTGAGAATGAATCTTGCGCTGCTTGTGTCACAAAACTGATCTTATTAATACCTATAAAATATTGAATTCGAGCAGTGTTGGGTTAGGGTATCGCACTAGAAACCATCAGCGCCACGTTTAGCTCAGTCACCGATAGGTGAGAGATCTAATGAAATTTGCAGGTGGATAAATTGAGAAATCAAATTACAACAGATATACCTACCGTGATTTACAATTTTCTTTCGTAAGTTTTCATAACGCTTATTACATTGCAAAGTCATTTAAAATAAATTTTTGTTGCATCTCGCCTGATCATCCCATTCCAATAGTCTATCCTCCCTTCTTGCTTCCCTGTGGCAATCAGGCAAGCTAAAATATCATACATACGACGCTCAGGAAAGGGTTTAGTTACTGTATTATGCAAGACCTTTGCTCATGTGTGTATTGCAGTCAGAACTGACGTGCATGGACGTGGTGCTGCGACTGCAGTGCAGTGAGGGTTGCTGTGCCGGCGCTCCTGTCACGGTGCTGCTGCTGCACGTCTTGGCCTCTAATGTTCCTGCTGTCAGCTTCTACACCCGCAGACGGTTTGAGTGAGTTTTTGGCATTACTTGTCTTCTGGCATGCCTTGTGTAAAATAATCATAATCTACAACTGCAATGCGTAGTCCTTCAGGACACAGCCTTTCAGCCGTAGGGTTAGTTTAGTTCACCCAGTAGATTACGGAGTTGGGTCGACCAAGTCCAACGCCGACTCCTGGGTACCGCCAACATCCGACTTCGACTCTCAAAAATCTGCAATTTCAATTTTGGAGTATAATCGGTCTATTTGTACCGACTCCTGGCACAAGCAATGGTCCGACTCCAACCTCTCGTCCTCAAGAATCTCCAACTCCTACTTTCCAACAGTGTGCACCCATTCTTAGTTATTGGGAGCCGTGTTCCCGGGGCAAACTGAAAGACCTTGTAGGTACGTTTGACTTAGAGCAGCCAAACCCGTGCAAACTTTTCTTCAAGTTTCATGGCTCAAGCAAAACGCTGATGCAAACTTCAGCTTGCATGGAGTACAGTACTTTCACTTCTAGGTTCAAGCTAAACCTTGAATTGAAGTCGTCCGCGAAGTTCTGAGAACTTTGGCGAAATGATGAGAAAATGTACGCCTGTGTGGAGGTGTTTGAGCTCGCGTTCCGCGTACCTGATAATATTGAAATAAAAGCTTGAACGTGTGTGTAGTCCGTTAGTTTCAGTGTTTTGCTTGAACCATGAAGCTTGGAGATAAGCTTGTACGTGTATGTCCGCCTTTAGATAGGCTTAAGGCGCTGGTACACCGGGAGCAGTTCAGCGAGAAGCTGGCAGGCTAGCAGTATTTGAGAAGCACGGAATGCATTGGAGCTTTTACACCGAACAGCGGCAGTTTAGCAGGCAGCTGCTATGATTATATCCAGCAACCGGCATTAACCATGAGATATAGATAGCAGGACATCCATTAACAGACATTAAAATGACATTTTGGTGCTGGTACAACCCTTCATCACTGGAACCATCTACAGTTGCACCATGTCATTGCACATTACTACCTAGGAATACTACGCCACTTTGTGGTTGCCTACGTTACATCACTTAATGGTTAGCTACCTAAATTGAATCACTTTCATAGTTGCATGTGATGAATCATTCCATGGCTGCCCAAGTTGAATGACATCATGGTTGTTCCCTACACTACATCACGTCATGGTTGCCTGCATTACATGATTTAATGGATTACTATATTTAATCACTTCATAGGTGCGTACATTACAAAATTGAGTGGACAACTTTTTTATGCCGCTTCATGGTTGCACACATTACATGATTTAATACATGACTATGTTAGTATGTTGCAGCACTTCATAGTAGACCCCATTACATATATGATTTGATAGATGACAATGTTACATCACTTCATGGTTGCCGGAGTTAAATTACTGCATCTTTGCCTACATTACATCTCTTACACATATGCCGATAGTAGAGCACTTCACAGTTGCCATCGTTAGGTCACTCCAGGCCTTCCGATGTATACATCATTTCACTGTGGAAGATGCTAGATCATTTCACGGCTACCAATGCTGTGTCACTTCATGGCTATTAATGCTGTATCACTTCACTGCTGTCAGTGCTCAATGCTATAGTACCACTTCACTGCTGCCAGTGCTCAATGCTTCACCACTTCATGGCGGTCAGGGTCAGTGCTTCATCATTCAGATTACTTCACGGCCGCCAATTTTATAACACTTCACTGCTGCCAAGCTATATAACTTCACTGCTTCCAATGTTAGCTCACGTCGTGAGAGCCAGGGCTTCATCACTTCATGTCTGCCAGCTGCTCTGCCTCACCCTTCCGCTGTGCTGTCTGTTCTAATCATCTAGCTTAGCCATTATACCAAATAAATTTCATTAACATTTTCGTCAGTTGTTTACTTAGCATTTCATTACAAATTGAGCATTCCACAAATTTGCGAAACTTCTGTTTTACAAAATGAGACTGTTTATTTCACAAACTATTGCGAAATAGTTTTACTCTACTGCAAAGATCAAGGGATGTCTAAGACAGTTGTTCTACTTAATTACACTTTAAGCCTTAATATTTTTTGTGAATTTTCTGCGTATAAAAGTTTTAGAATTATGTACAGGTTTATCTGTCATTACTGAATTCAAAAAAATAAATTCAAATAGCAAAATAAAATATGAAAAAGTCATGGAAGAACATATAAGAATGCGTCTGCGGCACCGTGCAGTCATGCTCAATAGCGGGACCGAAATTTGCCGTGAGGGCCAGTATCCAGTCTATGTATGGTGTAGTCTATGCTCCTACTAATAGTGTTCTGTTCTTTCTCTATCCATTCGTAAATGGGTACATTGCTCATCTGTGTCTACACCATATGATAGCGCGTATCCAAATGTTATAACTTCATCTTGAGCAATGTCATTTTACAGTCTGAATGCTTCATTTATATTTTTATACTATAGACTAGTGTATAATATAGTGATTGGATAACGGGTGAAACAGTTGTACGTTACCATCGAGCTATTATTTGAATATTTCCATATCTATATCGCATGCCACGCCTAGCTTACATT
The DNA here is from genome assembly GCA_001587735.2 of Parhyale hawaiensis. Lineage (NCBI taxonomy): Eukaryota > Metazoa > Arthropoda > Malacostraca > Amphipoda > Hyalidae > Parhyale > Parhyale hawaiensis. Next base: position 3,118,902 of record LQNS02276924.1, on the reverse strand, counting down.
TCTGTGAAGATACTGATTTCCTAATTCCTTGGCCCTGCCTGACTAATGCAAATCTTTCCAGACGCTTGGCTTTTTTGCCATTGTTTTACTACATCAACGAGCAGCGGTGCGACGGCTACTCCTATGTGTACTACATCAACGGAGGAGAACCACCTCCGTCTCTGTTCCCTCTCGCCTACCCCCTCAAACTGCTCTCGCTACAGAAATCCATAGCCAGCTTACCTGGTACTCTGACGTCAACAGCCTCAGTCTCCCGCAATGCTGTAGGGCAGCTAGGCCTGTGGCTGCTGGCGAGTGTGTACAACCGTAAGGGTGTCCTCACTGAAGTAGTTTCCTACGTGTCCAGTGTGGTGGGCAGAATGGTGACTTCGTTGATAGGGAGCAGTGAGTCTAGTTGATGGCTGGACGCACGCATGGAGAACTTTGGGAAACGTGCGATTATCGCTATAGCTACCGTATATATTACAAGGAACGTGCGTTGTCATTAGCCAACTTTCTATGAATTAGCCTAGGCTTGTTGGTGGAAGCTACTAGAGATAGTTGCTACCTACTTAATAATGCCTGATCAATGATTTCAGTTGGAACTATAAAATTTTAATTGGGTATATATGTTATTGAGTGCTTAATGTTATAATTTGGCTATGTTATTGAATGTATAAAATTGAAATTATGTCATTATTGCTGTGCAGTGCCCACTTGACATTTTTAGTCTTATTAGTAAGTGACAAAATGAAACTAGCTACTTACATTAATATACAGTAATAGTATCGGTAGCTAGTTGTTTAATTTTATATTTGGTGACGCGTGGTAAATAAGAATTTCATCACTTTGATTTTATTCCAATTACTAATTTTGTGATATCTATACTCTGTCAAAGTGCAACTTTTTAGCTCTTAATAAGCATGGGACTTTATGTCAATTATAATTTCTTTCCATACTTTCACTCATTCATTCATGCCACTTATTCGACTCACGGGGTCTCGGATTGACCCAAACCATAAGGTTGGGTTCCCCCAACCCACTCTATAGTGAACAGCACCCCATGGGAAAGCCGATTGGCTACCTCAGCCTTCACTTGCCCTTCAAGACGTCGATTCTTCGTGTCCAATTTCCGTAGTTCCATTTCCTCTCTCCTACTTGTCACTTTTCCCTCCCTCTCTTTCCCAACTACTTATCTCATACCTACACTTTAATAACGTGTGGGAACAACCTCTTGCGTGGGCTCCATGTTTTTATGTGCTACAATTTTTTATGTTTTCTCTCTTGAAACCCCACAGTCGCGTCTAAAGACGCTTAAATAACTTATTCACTCACATCTGATTTGAGGGTGAACCAGTGCACACCTCGTCCTCATGGAATCGTGTGAGTTGCGCCAGGCTCATGGAGTCCCCGCGGCCCCTAGTAGCTATGTGTGGTGTCTTCCCCACAGGCCATAGTTAATTAGACTGGTATCTTCCCCGTAGCCTTTAGTGTGTTGCCCGCAGCCCCTGGTGGTGTGTCTGGTACGAAGCCGACTGCTGCCCGCAACCCCAAGTGCAAGGCTAGTGTGCTGCTCACAGCATTTAGTACCCAACGTGTGTTATAAGGCTTGTGTGTTGTTCCCAGCCTCGGTACAGCTTCCTTGTTCTATCCATTCTGTTCCCATGCTTTATTTCACTCCATTTTTGTACGTCTCTTAACGTCGCGTCCTTTTCTTCTTTCGATCCGCGGTCAGTAACAGATGATGTGATGAACAGTGAATAATTATGGTCATCATTTGTCAATCAGCGTCATAGTATTTTTTATTTTTATTCCTATTGTACCAAGCTTTTAAATTACAGTATTTGATCTCAATTTTTCTGGAGAAGTTTGCCACTGCATTTTGGCCTCCTGTTTATGATCTCAACATTTTTATGGCTGATTGTTTTTATAGATAATCTTTTTTTTTTTGTTCAATGCATTGCCGGTGATATTCTGAGTACCGAAAGCACAGAGGGCCCCTCAGGAGGCATATGGTAGGCTATAGGGTTAGGCTAGTTAGGTTTGCCTATCCTACGTTACGGGGGAGCAGCGACCATAGGGGAACTCACCCTTACTTATGGGGAGCCGTATTCCCAGGGGACCTCAAAGACTACCTATACCTATGCCTTACATAGGCTTAGGCCCTTTGCAACAGCTTTTGTTCTTGCCCACTTAGCTCATTTCCATTTAATGCTCCTACTAATTATGCTTTGTTCTGTTCTTCCTCTTCTTTCCCGGCTTGCTGTTCGTGTGCACGTTGATCCTGTGTGGAAATTACGTGTATGGGTTTTACGTTTCTATCGACATACTATATATATATATGTCACTTGTTTAGAGCCTACTGGAAGTTCAACTTCCACTAGCCTCTTGCCCCCTGTGGGCGGGTGGCTCTCACCCACTTCAGCCTGTCTGGGGTCAACCAACCGGTGTCTAGGAGTCGGAGACCTTAAA
>LQNS02276924.1:3058439-3109621 GCA_001587735.2 Parhyale hawaiensis | reverse complement strand
GGTGAGAGCCACCCGCCCACAGGGGGCAAGAGGCTAGTGGAAGTTGAACTTCCATCCGGCGTCTAAACAAAGCACTTTCGCCTCAACTAACGTTTCGTTAGCTCAAGGCGAATTATTTCTTCCTCTGGAAGGTCGCCATTCTTGTTGAGCTGGAGGCTTAAACTACCTACTCAGTACAATAATAAGAAAAATAATTACAACTCATTTGTAAGTTTTCATTTGCTACAGGAGGATTTACTCGGTTAATTTTCTTTGTCATTTACCTGGGGGTTTTTGGCGGTGTCAACACGTACCCAAGGGTCCCGAGTGCCTTCTCCGCAGGGGATGTAGCATCTGGCCGCAGTTCTTGCTAAGAAGGTTAGTTTTGTAGAGTTTGATAGGTTCTCTATATTTCCTTTGTCCCGCGAGGTGGGCCGCCGATCGATGCGACAGACTTTTTCTGCGGGGCTTTTACCTTCACCCGTGCGGAGGGCCACAGAAGGGACCGACCGCACGGGCGCTTCTTTCTTCTGTCTCCTTCTCTTTTCGTCCTTCATCTCTTGCCACCTGAGCCCAACGTTGTGGTTCCGGCTGTCAGCCGACTAAATCATTTTAGATCGCTATTGATCGTCTTAGATTCAGAAATAGCGGGACAATGCCAATGTAATAATAATAATAATAATTTTGGCACTGCACTTATCTACGTGCAGTGAAGTGAATACGATATTAACTTTATTTCCTGTTTATTATGAGTACCGTCAGTGCCTATTGCTGGTTTCTTGTTAGTGTGCCGTAGAAGTCCCGTTTCAAGTGAGCTCCAAATGCAAAATATTCCCAGCTGTTGGCTCCTTAAGGAGCAATTCTGGCAGACCCTATCTCTTTAAGAATATCTGTTGTCTCCCACGATCTCAAGGGATATCTCGAGTGCGTTTCCGCAGGGGATGTTGCATCTGACCATAGCTCGTGCTGAAAGTTTAGTTTGTAAGGCTAGGTAGGTCGTCTCTGCTGTTTCACCTGTTCTTGAGGTGGGCCGCAGGTGGTCGTCTCATCCCGTGGGATTTCTACCTGCTCCCGTGGGGGGAGGGAAGGCGTACAAGGGAACCTCCGCATGGGTGTTTCTTTCTACTGTCCTCCTTTTTCGTCTCTTGGCCCTGTGCTGCACGGCTGAGCAGATTCGTTCAGCCCAGCCGTGTAGAGTTAGTGATGATTTGCTCCTTATTCCCTGTCCGTTAGTAGCGCAGTGACCACATGAGACCACTGCAACTCGCCAGTGTTTACATATAATCTGATAAATTCCAGCTGAGATAAAAAATCATTGAGAATTCGGCGCGAGGCTGGTGTCATACCAGCGGCGCTAGTAACCCGGCCCACTACATAGGCACTCCCTTGGTTACTTGCTTCCTGTCTGCAGTAGCGTACCATGTTACTCTCTCTTCGAGTCTGTGAATATGGCAGTTGTAGAAGCCTGGTCTAGGATAATATTATAGCTTTTATTTAGTGGTAAAGAGTAAGTATATGTGGTGCTGGGCATTGCTTGACCTCCCACACCCAAGGGACCATGCAATGCTTCCATTTATTTCTTTTTGTGTGTGTTTGTAGTTTGAATCGCAATACATTGAAAACGTCAGTTTGATACTTATATTGTTAACTGCCTGTGGCGCTGTGTGAATGTGTTTGCAGTGTAGTTGGAATTCGTAGAGCTAAAAGTATTGTGTGATGTGGGACATTTATTTATTTTATATACTCATTGTGATTTGTCTGTGATAACGCTCTAAGAACTTCATATAAGCTTGCTGTAGAACGTGTATTTGATCTCATCTATGTACCATTACGCACGAATGCAATTTTATATTCTCAGAGTCTACTTACAATCAAGTTTATTTACGAGGGAACTAATTTTCCTCTCTTTCCTCACATCTACCGCACTTCTGTTAACGTTTATCGTCCATGATGCGGCTAACTACCTCGGCTTTCAGCACCATATCAAATTCTACTAATATTACTGTAACCAGAAGGGTGTGTTGCTGACATTAACGCACAGTTGCGCTTGAAACCATCACCAAGCTTCGAGTTACCCAGGTTAGTTAGATAAATTATTATGTAAGCCGGAAAGTTCTTGCGTTTTTCTGTTGGACAATTTACGAGACTGTGAAATCCCCACGTACATTCTTTGTTGCATAGTATACTTCCTAATGTTCAATTGAATTTCGTATACATTATAATCATTGGAGGTTGTCCTCAGGATTACGCTGACCGCACTTGTGTGGTTTGCGGCTGAGAAATTCTGCGCAAGAAGCTAATATGGTTTAACTCCTCAAGTATTTATAAGCGTCTCATTGGGATAAACAAAAGTTTTCATCTTGCTGCTAAGTCAGTAGTTGAGTATGCTCATTTATATTTTGCAACCTTAACGAACAGATGCAGTTCTTCTATATGTTAATTTGAGTGTAAGCCACTGTTTTTGCATTTTTTTAATGTTCATTCAAAGGAAAATCAAATTTGGTGTCTGGAAGATTCATTGTTTGTTAGGTGGGATGATGCATTACGGTACTGATTTTCTTTCATCATTCCCCGTGCTGTGAAGAAATGAGTAACAATGCAGCTGTACCTGACTTTTTCTTTAGGAATAGCTTGCCAGCGGTCATGCGTGTCAAGTGCGAATAATACAACCTGGGAACATTTCTAAATTTATTTATAAACAAGAATATTGGCTATGCTGTGACATCATATCTTCAGTCATACCTTAGTAATCAAAACGCTCTAGGCCATTACTTTTATTATACAGATCTCTAATATGCTCGTTTTATTTATTCACTGAAATATATATAGATTATAAATGTAGGTCCTTGGTAGCGATTTACAGAACAAAATATCCTCTGAACGAAGTTTCCGTTCTCGCGCCATTTCAGTACGATTGCTCGAAATAATGAGTATAAATATATATTCCTACATTAGTATATGGTGATGTTATAAATTCTTTTCCACAGTCGCGCTGAGTCATTTCCATTGCAATAATATTTTAAAATATAGTGGGCTGAAGAAGTTCCTTTCCTATTTGTTGTAGAATGTTGAAAATGTAAGGTCCTAAAATAAGTAAATATAACTCCTGCAAAGTAAAACAACTTTTGTGATGGGTGTAAACTGGTACTTGGCGGGGGGAGTAGTGGTTTCAGTCCTCACACTTTCGGAGATACGTGTGACGAAGAAGTTCAAAAAATAAGACACACCTCTGTTGTAGCAGTGCCACAGCTTGTAGCAACCCTAAGTAAATTTCTTGACAACGGATGAAAGACGATACCTTCTCTTTCCAAATTCCCCAAATGACCTAAAGGAGAGGATCTAATTTTTGATGCTCATTATTTATGTTTCATCACACAGACTGTCGCCACTGACGTTGAGAGCTTCGCTCCCACCTTACTGACCTCGAGAAACTCGGCGGTGCGTTTGCGCGAACGTCAATGGATTTGCCCTTCGTTTCTGGCAGAGTCAGAAACACTTGCACTACGCATAAAATGCAAGCCAGTGCGTAAATCCACAGGGTTATGAAATAGCCCAGTGCGTCTATCATGTAAGGGTGCACTTGGCAGGTCACAAACGCGCCTGTGAAGAGCACGGCATAGGTGGCACCTATCCCTGCTGCTCTCACCTCCGTCAGAAAGACTTCGTTGCGAAGCAGCAGTATCGAGGGCACCGCGATAGTTAGGAGGAGGGAATAGATCGTAATTGTGGCTGCCGGTGCGAACTCCAACGCTTGCAGATCCAAGTTCTGATACTTGGCCAAGAAAAACGCCCCCAGGAGAATGAGCTGAAGGGAAGCACCCAGAGTGGGCCACACAAACAACGGTATCCGGCCCACCCTGTCCACTGAACCCGTGAATATTATTGCACCTAGTACCATACCGATGCTGGTCAGCACCGTGCTTGTGTACACGTCGAAGTCTACTTCTGACGCCGTGAATATAGTGGTCGTATAGGACATGATGGGAGGATAGCCTGTGAACTGCAGCAGAAGCATCAGAAACACAAGGGACAAGAAATGCTTCCTCATGGGCCGGCTCAGCAGCTTCAGTAACTGAGTCCAGGTGCTCTGACTGTCCTCACTGCCAGCGATGTTCTACTGAATCCTGTTGAATTTGATGTGCATGTCGTGCTGCTTGCCATGGAAGAACCTTAGAGCGCTGTAGGCTTTATCCAATTCGTTCTACATCACAAGCCACCTGAAAAAAATAGAAACTTTGTGATTTAATCGTAGTTACATCAGTTAGTCTCATCAGCCCCGTTATCTAAACGGTTTACATGCTAAACCCCTCACAGTGCATAGGATGTGCTCTCGTGGGTATAGTTTGACGAGCCCTATTGCCGGCAGAATATACGAGCCTCCGCCGCCTCACCCAAGGGGCTGTTCTAGCGTTGTTTCCGCTGGATATGTTGCAGTTGGTCGCAGTGCCTGCTTGCTGGCGAAGTTAGTTTGAAGAGTTAGATAGGTAACGTAACGCCGAATGGCTGTAAGCGACATATTCTATGGAGATACAACCTGCTCCCGTTTGGGTGAGTGGGGAGCATAAAAGTACCCTACACAACTCCACAATGGTATTTATTTCTTCTGTCTTCTTTTCCCGTCAATTTGCCCTCTGCGGTGTGGCTGCGCGAATGGCCGTGCTGTGTGGATGTGGATATCTCGGCGCGTAGTTTCTTCCCAACAGCAGCGCCCTGGCCACTTGAAATCAACAGAACTCATCTGGGTTTACAGCAAACCTGAGACCTTCAGGCAGAAAAGCCGAGACAAAAATCAGTGAAAATAGGGCGCGATACGACTTCGTATTGCTGTGCAAATAATCATACTACGACTGCGATTAAAAACCTGTGGGGCCGCGTCTAAGTCTCATCAAAAGTCCTGAAGGTACCAAATAGGAGGGGGCATGTTTGACGTACAGAAGGTTATACTGCACCACTCCTCACTGCATTTGTAGGAATTTTAGTAGCTCCTCTGTGTTGGCGGTCAGTGCATCATGTTAGTACCGATACGAGTCAAATTCTGTAGCAAAGGGGTTGATTATAAGTTAAACGTTTGTTGTAGCCCTTGGGAGGTGAGGCTTTAAATGAAAATTACGAGCCTATTCTCGGAACAGAGGGGGGGGGGGGTGGCTTTCTTTCATTGGCGGTTTCAGCATAGATCACAATGAAGTACAGTACTCCGATAATGTTGGCGCAGCATGCCTTCGGATTGCCCGAATTTTACCGTCTAAAATATGTAGAATATCACAGCAAGGGCTACAATTTGTACACTTTAGCAAGGGTCAGTGCTGTACTTCTCCTATCTCTATCTTACGTTTGTTAGGTTCGCCCATCCTATGTTATGGGGCGCGGCGACCCCAAGAGGCTCGTGAAGGTTACCTTAGCCATTAGCTGCTAGGCCTTCGAGACGTCTGTCTTTGTGTCCACTTTGCTTCCTTCCAATTTCATACTCCTACTTGCTCATGTTTTATTCTGATCTTCCTTTTCTTTACTGACTTGCTGTTCCCATGCTCGTTGATCCTGTGTGAGATGTGTGGGAACACCTTCGTGCCTGAGTTCCCCATATTTCTATCGTCATACTATATGTTCCTTGCTTCTTCCTCTGCTAGATCGCCGTTGTTGTGGAGACGGAGGCCCAAACTACTCAATATAATAATAATAATAATAATAATAATAACTTCCCGGTCAGTGAGAGGTGGTACGAGCACGAACCCGCGCCCGTGGTTGAAAACGAAGCCGTGCAGATCTACTGGGACTAGAGGATGCAAACCGACCGAATACTTCAAGCCAACCGACCGGACATCGTCGTAAAAGACAAACAGGAGAAGTTGGCCAAACTGATCGACGTTTCAATCCCCGTCGACTCCAGAATCGTGGACAAGGAAGCGGTGAAGAAAGAAAAGTACCGTGACCTCGCCATCGAACTCCAGAGACTATGACAGAGAAAGCTGGACGTCGTTCCCGTGGTCATCGGAGTTCTGGGGGCAACGTCCAAGAATCTCAAGACTGCCCTGCGAGAGCTGAACTGCGGCCATCTCCACCCAGGAACCCTCCAGGAGAGCGTTGTGCTTTGAACAGCGCACATCATTCGCAAAGTGCTCTGAGCATTAGGTCGCGGAATGTGACCCGGCGCCAGAGTGTAGAGCTGAACATCGCTCAACCGATCCAATTTGGGTCGTGAAATCCCCTCGATAATAATCCTATCTCGATCAATACGGGGCCAGTTTAAACTCGTAAGGACTTACATTGCGGGCATTACTATAGGACGATCGCCATAGACGTTATACGGTATAGTGACGGACATCGCAACGTCGTCGGATTAGTTGAGTTTTTGCTAACAGTGTCGGCGAAAGTCGCAAGTGAGCACCTGGTGTGACTTTCACAACACGATGTAGCTACGTGGCGCGAGGCAAGCGTGTTGCCCACATCGCTTATGGCTTGTTCCCACTAGCGCTACAGTTGCTCTTTCACCCTATTATTCATCCAATTACGTTGTCGCGAACAAGGCTTCGGTTTGTACGGGGCTCTGCTCCTCTGATAAATATCTAAAATACGAGTCAATTATTGTGGTCTCTTACGCTATAACCAGCCGTAAAAGTCGAGCTTTTAGTGTACTTCTATTTTTTAGTCAGTTTATAGTAACAAATATTATAGCTGTACCGTGGTATTCCAAAGCCGGAAGCTACAACGTAACAGCCAAAGTGAATTGTTGAGTAACTTTTGCGGTAGTGTGCACCGCCATTTAACACTTTACACTGAACAGAAGTGTTGCCCCTAAACTGCAATTCCTCGATGCAAAACTTGCGATAGTCGTGCTATAAATTTACGTGCACGTCCTGACCAGCATACCCCGTCTGTGCACGACAGAAAATGCTGGGAGACCACGCTTGTTTCAGCGTATCCCCTTTAATACGACCTGTACGCGTTAAGGCGGGTGCCCACGTACGACTTTCCGTCGCGCTGTCACTTCAGAGCGCCAACCGAAGAAATCAGAGTCTGCTGCCGCGTGCACAGTTATAGCTCGATTAGATAAAACCAGGAAGCAAAGAATGCAACGGGAGGACTCAATAGGATTGAAATAAAACATAGCTGTGACCGCAGGTAGCAAAGTTACATCACATCGACGAGTCGAAGTGTTTTAAGTGTGGGGCCTCAGACCTTCGTATATGGTTTTCTTGAACATATCATCGTATTTTTTTGATTTATTTCATTCAGTCTCCCGCTCAAGACCGGCCAGCTACTTGAGCTGCAAAATATCGAAAAATGTTGTCGCCAAGTACAGAAAGTTCGGGCATTGGCTAACTGTTACTGTAGTTTCTATCGCGTACAGAATTGGCTATAATGGTGCTTATATATGTTGGTAAGGAATAGATATATTCTGTGAAGAGTAGTGTGAAGTGAATATGAAGTGGAAATAAGGCTTCAATCAAGAAAACGAAGTTAAATTGAGTCGCCGAAAGGGAACAAATTCGACGCTAGTGTTGTGAAAGTATCCACCAGCATGCACTGCAATTGTCTATAGTTAATTGCTAAATTAGTATATATTATCTTCATTTATTTATACGCTAGAGATAAATTTTGCAATTTAAGACGATTTTTCTGGTGAAATTAGGTAAAATACTCCTAGGCTGCTCAGCCATAGATTCGCCGATGTGACGTCACTTTTTGCTGCTAATTTTTCGTGAGTTCTCCCGTTACGCTCTTTGCTTCCTGGATAAAACTAATAAAAATACGTTGAAACGCTCTGTTTGCGCATTTTAGCAAGCGCGAGTGGTATAGTTTTGAATACCCCTCCTAATTCCTAGTGAGTTTAGTTTCGCAAAGATACGTATATTTTAAAATTTTTAGGATAGTTTTCAAGTGCTGAAAGTCATAGTTAAGGTGACGACAGAGTAATCGGATTAGGTAGTTAAGTTGACTCTGTGCTCGTAGCGCCTACGAAAGTCGTACGGGAGTTGCAAGCTTTGGAAGGGATATGGGTACCTTGGCGAATCAGGGAAGAAGAAGAGCCCAATGAAGGGTAGGATGGTGGTGGTGACCCCGCAGGTTAGGGCTGTGAGGCGCCAACTCATGCCGCTGCTGCCGACGGAGAACACGAGCACGAAGCCTACCTGTCGCAGTATGTCCAGCACACCTGCGGACACACGTACATAACTCTAACAAGAGATACTTTAGGAATCCAACGACGTCTACGATTCCGGACAACCCTGTTAATTACTAGCATTATTATACCTCAGGCGCTGTGTCCTAATCTTGTTGGCCACAGTACCTTATGAGAAAAATAAATGATTTTATTTATTATTTATTTATTTATTATCTATATACTTCAGGGTGCTGCGCCCAGAATATGTCTGTCACTGCGGCCAGACGGGAAAAATTATTTTAATCAAAGTATTTCCTACGAGAAACCAATGCTTTGTCTGATCTCAAAAGTGAACAACTGTGCAGGAGTCGTTCTGTCATAGCTGATGCACACAACTGTTTTCATATACTACAGGCGACTCAAACTTAGCATTCAGGCTCCGATAGCTACATAGCTTCATGTTTCTCTCCGTATAGCGAAGGTGATTATTTGCTAAAACTATTACTTGAAGGACACTATTATTATTATCATTGCCACAAAACAACTTGGCTATGCTACTTGGATACAAAACGACACTTTCTTCCTCTATGCGTGTCTTTTGTATATAGATTTATTTAATACTATACTCGTGGAAATGAGGCACCACGTTCTAACATGAACTAAATTTCATTGTGTATACGAACTTCGGAAAATTTGAAACCCCAGGTTAAACCCTCAGTATAATGAGGCCCTTTGAAACTTTGGAAAAGCCTGGAATTTTGGACACAACCTTGAATATTTTACTTTTCAAATTTTTGAATATTTTCATATTCCTCAAATTCAAGGATACTGTACATGTATATCAAAAATTTAAAACTTTTAAAGGTTCGTATACACCCTGGAAATACAGTTGCAGAATTCAAGAACTAATTTTCGGAAGCCCTCACCGGTCATGGCGCCTCGAATAGAAGGAGGTGACACCTCCACAATGTAGCTGACGGAGGGGCCCATGAGTACCCCCGCCAAGACCCCCTGGAGAAACCGCAGCAGCAGAAGGACGTGCACATTCCAGGCGGCGGACAGTAACACCCACGCCACCAGAGAAAAGGGCAGTGCCCACAGCAGGGACCGGCGCTGTCCCAGGGACACCATCATAGGACTGCTCAGTAGGCCTCCTGCTACCGCGCCCAAATGCACAATGCTCGCTGTTTACGGGCGAGAAGTCATGTTATTACTAACAAGTTTACGAACAGGTAGTGTAACAACGTAATATAGTTATACCATGAATAACAACGTAATGTAGTTATATCATTGTGCAATCCAAATAGAGCATCATGTAACACCGAGTAGCCCGAAACGCTGCGAAGGAAAATCCATCAACAGCTGACTTCAACGACCGAAAGCTGATAACGGCATTAAATTCCAAGCCAACACGGACCCGGGCAGCAAACACCGACTGAACTGAGGAGTTTGTCACCTAAGGCCGGGGCCCCACCGGCGAGACAAGCGACGTGCAACGCGACAAATTTGCTGCACGACAAAATGTAACGGAGGGTACAGCAGTCTGCTGCCCCCACAGCCGCAACTGCGATGCCTCGCGACACCCGCGTATTGCTGCTACACGACTCCCGTAAAATTCGCATTGGGTCGCTTGTTGCTTTCTGTGGGGCCCCGGCCAGTCTCCAATGTTCGTGGGTGATGCACCACATCTTCAAAGTGAAGTCTCCAATGCGAAGCGGTCGGCATAGGCCGCATCACATGTATACCTATAGTGAAAATTAAAGTCACTCGTTAACTTTTGTGTACAGATTGTTTATGTATCTTAACGCCGATCGTGAAACTACTTTATCTTATATGATTGTCCAAGGTTTTAAACATATGCTCCTTGCAACTACACATCTATATAACCTTAGAATAATAGTAATTTTTCTACCAAGCGTACAACTACAAAAATCATAATCCAGGAAATTCGAATATAAGAAAGATCAAAATATATTACGGGTCAGCACTTAGACAGCATAAGGGGGTGAACTATTGCTTTAACAGAAAAATAAAATGTTGGTCAGCAGTATACAATAACTGATAGCCATCAAAATATGAAGGAATGGCGTCATGCAAGGAGCCGTATTGCCTGGAGCTAATTACCGAAAAGGGCCGCTTCCGTTTCATCAAGATGTAATAGACCAAACTTGCTCAATGCTTCGTCGTACGTCGTGTTGAAGACATCGTGCTGTTGTTGCTGGCCTGTTAGCTGGGGCAGTGATACTGCAGGCAGCCCGAACACTACGGCAACACTGCACTGCACCAGCGACACCACCAGCGTGCACGGTAGCTGTGCAAAGAAAAAACGAAAATTAACGATCATTTATTTCTATTATAGATGCTGTATCCAACATTTTAAGGGCACAGTACCTCGAAGTTTTCATTCATAATACTTACATATGGGCGATTTCACACGTCCCTCATCGTAACGCGTACAATCACGAAAATGAACACGAGCTGTGCGTCAGCTTTTTCTGTCTTTGTCTACACGTAGAAGTGTCCTTCATTCAAATGAATGACACCGCGCGTTCAGTTATGATATCGTTTCTCTACATTTTCGCTTAAATTTCTCGGTTTGAAGTCAAATTCGTATTGTATAATCTTAATTTTGATAGGAACAGCCTATTTTCAAAATATGTATAGCCTGATAAACCGATAAAAGGGAAATCAACAGAAATCGATCAGCCGAGCCTTCAATCAAAGATGGCGTCCATGTTCATATATTTTCAGGTTATCTAATTTTCTTGTTTTAAACGGGAGTACAGTGATTCTGATCATTAAATTGACAATAAAAAAAGCATTGTTGATGACTTCTTCAAGATTTAAAAACGCTATAGAGGATAAATTCACTATTTATAGGTTCTGTTTATGAAAATGAATGGTGCATCGTGTTCAAAAAAAGGACATGCTTCATCCTTCAGTCTCCGGCGTTTGCTGCAGCGGCTTCTATCAAATCGACGTGCCGCTTCAGCCTGGAGTGTGTCGCAGTCAGCATTTCTGGGTTACTGGTGCTACACCGGTGACCCAGCGAGTCGCAATCATAGCTCAAATGACGACTGCGGCACGAGTTATAAAGATGTAGGTCACCGAGCGCCGAGCACAAACATCTGTTTTGAATAAAAGGAGTACTGAATTCATTCAAATACGCCAAAAATAAACTCCTTTCACCAAAATAAGTAAATCAGATCAGTGACTTGAAGCTTCTATTTAGAAAATTTTAATTAAAACGGAATTTAAATATTTTGAAGCTTACACCCTTCGTCGCTAGATGGCGCTCTCACAACCATTTTTCGGGTTACGGTAACCTTTTTTCATGGCGCGGTAGCCCAGTTTTGGCGTAATTGCGACACACCCCTGTTTGACTGAACGCGTTACGATGAAGAGAACACGGCCTAGGTAAGTCAACGAGGAACCGACAAAATATTCAAACAGTTATTGCTAAGTACGGGAACGAATGAGGGTCTTTTCTGTATGACTGCCCCGCAAAATTATAAACCAAAATACACTTTTCTAATGTCGTTTTTTACGTTCTTTCCGCAAATGTTATTTTTTCCAGAAATAGAAACTGAAAAAGTCATGACTATTTGTTCAGAAATGTATAGGATTGTTTAATATTTCATTTGTACATGTCTGAAACGAAAACGTTAGGTTTTGTCAGCATATTCTTCGCTAGCCATATTGACTTTATTGAGTATTAACTGAAAAATCTGAGAAAAACACGAAAATTACGTTTCCTAGGCCCTGTTCACACGTCCCTCAACGTAACGCGTTCAATCAAACTGATGGATGCTGCGCGTTGATTAGGTGGAAGCGGCAGCAGAAAATGCGGGAGATGGAAGGGTGAAACACGTCTTTTTTTCTGTACAAGCCGCGTCATTCAAGTTTAGCAAGCAAACCCTATAAATAATGGATTAATCCTCTTAAGCGTTTTCAAAGCACGAACAAGTCTACATTTTTTACCTCCACTTTAATGATCAAAACCCCTGTGTTTCCGATTAACGCCAGAAAGCTACCTAGTTGGGCTGAAAATGTTAAACTAAGAACAAAGGCTCCATCTTCGATTCGATAAACTTTGATCGGTTTATCAGGCTATAAATATTTTGGAAATAGGCTGTTCCTATTAAACTCAGAATATTAAATCTTGTGATACGAACGTGATTTCAAACCAACGCGAAATAAAAGCGAAAAAGTCAATAAACGAGATAATAAGTGAACGTGTGGCGTCTTTCATATAAGTGAAGGCCGCTTTTACGGTTGAACAGCGACAGTAAAAGTTGACTCACGGCTCGTGCTCAATTTCGAGAGTAAACGCGTTGAAATAAGGGATAGGCTATGTGAACTGGCCCTTAAAAAATACATAGGAAATATTGATCTATAAATGCACATAGCATTTTCATTTCTCGAAAAAATAGATAGATATATATATATATTTGGAAAGAGCATAGAATACTGCATTCGAAACGTGTATTCTGGTTTCATAATTTTGCGGGTAGTGAAACCGAAAAAATCCAACAAATGACACAACCGTCCACCCTTTGATCTTTCTCAATTCTTACAACCAGTTATCGTCTTAACTTATGTGCCTAAACTTTGATTGCTCTTTTCTAGGCATAACAATCATAAAAGTGGTTTAGATCCACATAAATTGTGCTGCATTCCTTACCTGAACACGAAGGTTCAGTCTAGACCAGCAGGAACCACTCTTCACTGTTGCAATTTGCAGAGATACATCATCTGGCGAAAGTTGAATTATTATTGACAACACTATTGACTAGTGATTCCATACAAGAAATGCATGAGTATGTTTGTTAGTACTATAAGTAATTTATTGAACAATATTTCTCACTGCCTAGCCTAAAATGAACTCATATTCTTGGCAGCTAGTACCTTAGTATCGAGTAATGCTTTTTTCGTACATAATATATGAACAGAAAGAATGACGAATAGTTTATAACATCTCATATTCCTACAAAATATAGGTAAAATAGGTTTTGCAGTAGTGTTTTACTTACTTTGACGATAACCGCTCCTGCGTGACGGCATTCTCTGTGTGCATCGTTACGTTTGTTTTGGCGGCTAACATTTTCTGGTCACTTGGTGCAAAACGATTAAGGCTTCATACTATAGGCTACCTCATTATTCACATTGATTTAATGGTAGTATACAAGATGTAGACCGCTTTCTTACTTCAACAATGAAATTTTTGTAGTGTAAAATTCTTGATGCAATGAACTAAGGATTTAAATTAAGTAGAGTTTTCGTTGTAGCCTAACCTATAGGGCTAAGTATAGGAAAAGATAATTTCTTGAACGTTTATGCTTGCACATCCTATGGAGCAGTTTTGGCTGCAGATTATTTCTTTCTATGTCCAGTAAATCTTTACTTGCCCTTCTTAAACCTAAACATCCTCTGTCCCGATTCTAGTACACATTGATGCGCTGAACTTAAATTTATTGATGAAGGCGCCGCAGCACATCAATAGCATTTGAGAGCTATTATTGAGACATTGATGCACTTAGCTCTTTCTTTTTTCAGCAGAAGAACAACACAGAACAACTCCGCCTTGTCACCTATAGCGTTTGTTCTTTAGTTATTTATTTATTTATTTTGTTTGCTTGTTTGTTTGTTTAACAATTTGACAAGTTACGCTATCTGATTTACCCTAACTTAGCCTATTCCATCATTACTTAACCATTCCAACTTAACATATAATACAGTCCGTGTATTATTAATAAAATTTACGAAGCCATTGGATTATTATCACAATTAACCCACAAATACATGAATTTGAACTACGTTAGGCGTCTTTTTGTGACTACCTTGCAGATGATTCCGCCTGATTTCGCATTATCCGTGCGTTTTTGTGACCACTTTATGTCGTAATTCTGATAGCAATCATCCGTGATTGGTGTTGAAACTTTATCGCGCAGCGATTTCCCTAGCGTGCTGATCGTGCGTGATCAAAGAGTGATTGCAGCCGTTAGATAAGCAAAAATTCAAAATTTGAATTGCAAGCTAGAGATATTTTCTAATATTGAAGGATAATTTGAATATCCTTATCATGATTTTTGGTAATATTGACTTCCAGTCCAGTGTTCTTAATGCGTGAAAGACTGCTAGGTCACTTATGTATTAATTTCAAATAGATCAAAATTCTTAAGATATCTTTTCCCTACTTTATCCGTGTAAATATGATAGACATTTATTTTTGTAGACAAACATGGCGTCTCAGGTTTGTTTACAAAATCACTGACCGTTCCTGTGCTTTCAGTGAGCACGATGATCATAATCACGGTGATTCCGATTACGAATGTGGCCGCAAAAAGACGCCTGTTGTTGATCTGGGGAATTTACATATCAATACATATGTTGAAAGCTATGATAGTTTCTGGCAAATGTAACCCATAATTCTACATACAGACTGCACTATCTTCCACAATACTGGACTGCTTAAAATTCTTAGGTATGAATGGAAAGTCCAAGCTGAAAAACCAATGTCTATTTAAAGTTATCGTACGCGGATAAAACAATTGTTGCAGAATGTAGGGTTCATTCTCAACTGGGCAATGAAATTAAATCTGAGACTTGACCTGTTCAAATCTTCAGACATGTGTCCTGGCTTTGATTTGTTAATTCAAGTTACAGGCGTTGATTGTCTGTGAGACTTCTATGAACTTAGTTGCTTGATAAAATGAAGATCTCAACCTGCTAATTAGGATTAGGACGTCATTATTTGTTGTCGATCTATGCCAACCCCACTCGACTTGGCTTGTCCAGAATGCTGACAGGAACTTTAGCTTCGTTACTTTGAATCATGTTGCAGCTACTAGAAGTAGCCCGATGACGTTGAGCTGAATGTAGGGGTGTGTCGCAATCACGCCAAAACCTGGCTCCTGCGCCCTGGAAAAAGGTTACCGTAACCCGAAAAGTTGTTGTGAGAGCGCCATCTAGCGATGAGCGGAGTAAGCTTAATGACATTCAAATTCTGTTTTTATTAAAATTTTGTAGATGAAGTTTCAAGTAACTGATATGATTTACTTATTCTGCTATCAGAAAATTATTTGTTGCGTATTTAAATGAATTTGGTGCTCCTTTTATTCATAATAAACGTTTGTGCTCGGTGACCTACATCACCGTAACCCGTGTGGCCGTCGACCTTTGAGCTATGATTGCGACACTATTTGCGACTGGCTGGGTCACCGGTTCAGCACCGGTAACCCAGAAATTATGATTGCGACACACTCCTGGCATTAGTCATCTTTTTACAGGGTAAGACTAAGTTCATGGAAGTCTAACAGGTAGCCACTAATTGATTAAGAATCAACGACTGAAACTTGAATTAACATGTCGAAGCCAGGACATTTGTTGAATATTCGGACCAGTCAAGCATCACAAGTTTAATTTAGTTGATCGCTTGAACCGAGACTCGTTATTCATCACAACGTGCTCGCTCATCTACTTGTCTGAATGTGATACTGTGCTCTAGAAATAACAGAAAATTACACTGTTTTCGAAGTTTTATTTCACTTCAAATTTGAAAATGTATCCGTAACTTGCGTACTAACAGTTACTAAAGAAACTGGTTCGACGGTCAACATTTTAATAACTTTTTGTGGCGTACACAAGGTTATCCTGACGACGACGCCACTAACATTCGGGAGAGTGGATGAGTGAACGCGTTGATATGAATGACGTGTGAACACGCTCTACTCAATCGGAAATTCATAAGCTTTTATCGGCTGCCTATGAGTAAATAGTGAAAGGTTTCCGATGATGTCGGATAAATGTCTATAAATTTTTGATTGGGCATAAATAAGATCGGCTTCATACGTCGTCAGTCACTTGTGGCGCTTCGAATCGCGGCCAGAACAGATGAGGATGACGAGAAATTTTTTATTGAATTTCGTCATTTTTGTGGATTAGCAGATGGCAACTAGCTGTCCGTTAATACTGGAATAAGAGTTATATGTATTTTTTACCTGCATTAAGAAAGAAAAGAGACTTATGATAATAGTGGATGCTCTCTAAAACGCTGTAAACACGCACTTTTTTACGGAAATTCTTTCTATAAGATTATCATCAATCCGTTTTGTGTTTACATATCTGAAAATGCTTTTTCTATCGTGTCTCATCATCGAGTAATCACGAGTTACTATCGGGTCTCATCATTGAGTAATCACGAGTTATTATGGGGTCTCATTATTGAGTATATACGGGTGACTATCGGGTCTCATCATTGAGTAATCACGAGTTATTATGGGGTCTCATTATTGAGTATATACGGGTGACTATCGGGTCTCATTATTGAGTAATCACGGGTTACTATCGGGTCTCATTATTGAGTATATACGGGTGACTATCGGGTCTCATTATTGAGTAATCACGGGTTACTATCGGGACTCATCATTGAGTAATCCCGGGTTGTTTTTTTTTCAATTTCGACAGTGTTATGCCTACAGCCCTCCCATATCTGCACCTTTCAGTGATGATTTCTACACAGCTATTCCTCTCAGAATATTCTATGAAGAGTACATATATAAAAAACGGACGTGCTAGCCAAGTTTCAGTCGAGGCTCAAACACCAGCGCCAAACAGTGCCCGATTTACGACAAGAGGTACCCGTGGTACATGTTACGTACGTCGTTGTACCATGGAGGTACCCAGGGCATGTCAGGCTGGGGCTTCTCCTCAGCCAAAGGGAGCCTGGGGGAAGCTCAGCGACCCCTAGAACCATAGAGATATAATTGTGGTTGCAAATCCCGCATTTAACGTACTTATTATCAAGAAGAGTAGCTTGAAATCCGTTGAAAATGCTCTCTTTTAGCATAGTACAACCATTGAATAGAAATATCCACATTAAGCGCAATGATATTGTTTGGCACATCGAATATTTTGATTCTGACTCAAATCTCAGTCTGGAGTTGATTTGTTCGTTCTTCGGCTTCTTTTGCTTTTGATTTTTTTTTTCAGAGGGCGGTGGGGGAGGGATTAATTGGGGCCATTGACCCCAAATTAATCTGGCCCGGGTGTCAAATAATGAATTCGTAGTAAATACTACGGTCGCTGAACCTGGCAAGAAATACTTTTTGACCAGTGAAATATGCAAACAAGTAGAAGGTGCAGCAGTTCCACCGCACGAGTCATCATTAAACAGGCAGAATGTATGAATATCATTTCATCGATCACAACCCTAAGCTCCTTGACGAAAAATTCAAAGTTACGAAATCCTTCTATGGTCACTGCACGGTGCAGCGGCGTGTTCCTACTTTTGTAGAAGACTAATGGTTTAATAATAAGAATTACCAGCCAGTTTACGGTAACATCTAGCTATAAAGGGAAGTCAATTTGAGCCTCAAGTAAAGATAGGGGCTACTTGTAGATCGTATGCATATATTTATGTATATAAACGATCCAGATGTGTGACGTCCCGGCCGTTGTACAATTGGCTGATGGCAATAGCGGCCTGTCATTTTCTGCTAGGCTCTACAACAGATGGAACAATTTAGAGCGTAATTGATTGCACGGCGACATTCACCCTTTCCTGTCAGCATTTAGTGTGGGTAAAGAAAGGGTTATTTTCCTCCCTTGCTTACAAGTGAATGACGAGTTGTAACTGAACGCTTTTATACCCATTCAATTGGCGTGTAGACCTATATGTGCCAGGATTGACACAGCTACACTGCCGCAGCTGTAGATTTATTGAACAATTATACCAATAGACCACACAATTTAGATTGTGCCATCTTTGGCGTGCGGCGCAGGAAAGGGTTAAGATTCCGAAGATTAACTTGTCCGGAACTTCACCCAGCAGTGTTAGCTTTCTAACTTTGAGCCGTGATGCAAGTGTTAAAAGCAACCCAATAGCGTAGTGCAAACACTAAAATTTTCAGTTTACCAAAAAAGTTCGAGTTATTAGCCGTCTTAAAAACATCTGATTGGCGCTAAACACCTGCGACTTCATTCAAACAGGTGAAACCAACACTACTTGCTGTCTGAGATTCCAAGCTATTCAAGTTGTGCGGATGCAGCTTAAATGGACTCCACCGTAGCCATTGATGACGACTGTCATTGCTATACAGCAAACGTCAGACGCTCTACATCGCTGACTACGCAACTGCTTGCACGGGATTGGAATTAGAACTACACGCAGTAAACTTCTCAAATAAAACCAAAAGCCCATTTTTTCATAAATATATAAGAGAAATATTTCGAATGCATACATGTCGTCTTAACTGAGTGATTGACGTAATTTTAAAAACGGTATAAACAACAGTAGCAAATTTAACGTACAGACGCTCACGGTTACACACGAATACAGTATTGGACACTCAGGATTCATATTTGCTAGGAGTATTAAGAATATCTTCTGAGGTGCAAGTTTTACAGCCCAAGCTTTCGAACAACTATACGTTGATCGTCGTCAGGGGAACGAAATTTAGAAACGTTATAGCTATCAATACTGCCTAGGCATCCTATATACAAAAGAAAAATAAACTTAGACTAAAATCACTCTTAAGCTATTCAAAAGTTTCCAGAAGCTTACCTTCGGACTCTTGAATAATTTAAGAAGCGATTTTACTCTAAGTTTATTTTCTTTTGTATATAGGATACCTAGGCAGTATTGATAGCTCTAACGTTTCTAAATTTCGTTCCCCTGACGACGATCAGCGTATAGTTGTTCGAAAGCTTGGGCAGTAAAATTTACAACTCAGAAGATATTCTTAATACTCCTCCAAAGTATATATATATACATATATAGTCACAGTAACTGCCTACGCAGTAATAATCTCAATGTTCAGTTTTAGTTACTCTGTTAGCTACATCTATAGAGAAAATAACTTCACTCCCTGAATTATTTTGAAAAGAGTAGCTACTCGAGATATTCCTGAACGAATCATTGAACTTAATGTCGCACCTGACACTGCGCTCCTGCAAGAGAATATTTCGATGCCCTCAATTTATTTTTCCTATTGGTAAAAAGTACACGAATACCAAACCCTATAAAATTTACCTATATCTATTGCTATTTATCTATATAGTTTCTGTTTCACCTGACTGAGACTCCGACTCCGATTCAGAACATTAGTTAAGGCTACTTCTAAGTTTTCAATGTACTGCCGACGGGTTCATAAAATGCGAAACGTTATGTATAACCCTGAAGATTTTGCTGACGTGGAAATGACTTTGTTTTGCACAGTGGTACACTATTTAAAAAATACTGAAATCCTCCGCCCTAGCAGAAATTATTGCACGGTGGCGAGTACCAACGATAAAGTGTCGGATACATTCTCAATTTTTCTCGACGAGTTTCGACACGCACTTGCAATTTGACTATCTAGTAAATAAGCTTGTCGAGACCACGGACAATTTCGTTTCAGAAATATGGAACATTTAGCATTTGTTTTGCTTGTATTCAGGACCTGAAAGTGCTCTAATAATCTCAAGAGAGTAAAGTTATTGTTGGTGAATAGCCGCTAACTTCTGCAGGGGTCAGGCCTGAGTCGACCTCATCCGATGTATCAGTTTGAAAACAAACGTCCTAATTTAACCAAAATAAGTGGTTTATTTAGGCTAGAATTACCATATTATTATATCATGGTCAGACACGTAAGGCACTTTGTTAATACATTTGTACACAAAATAACATCCTAATCCAGTAATTTGATGTATTACATTTCATAATTTTTATTTCTAAGTTTATATTTATAATCCAGGTAACCACATTAAAAAAATACTCAATTAGTTTGCCTAGCAGGCATTTAAACATTTCTACAGATTCACAATGACATGTAGTCCTTATTTAAATACAGTTCGTCGAGTTTACCTGAAAGCCATATCTTAGGTGTAGCTTAGTTTGCAGATTCCGTGTACGACAGCTGTATATGGAGTGCCAAAATAATTAATATTTGAATAAACCCTTCCCAGCTTACCGATCGCGTCGTACCCGAGTATTTGTGTTGGTAGAAGTACATTGTCTAAGCAAGCAGATAACGGATGAGGGTACTTTTCCAATTAAAAGCACGTTGTGTATCTGTCGATTCCACGTCGATGGAATTATGGAACCTATGCACAAGGGTGTTCTCACACAAGACGGATGCGTATGAGAACTGCACTTCAAAAAAGTGAAGTGTAAAAAATAACACTTTATCTTCTTATTGGTCCCACTGATTGGCCGCCATCTCAGGCAATGGCAACAAAGTAGGCCCAATATTTAACAGCATTATGCTTGCTCCTCAGAACTTGTAAATTTAAGTAAATTCGTCATAGGAGAACCCACTGGTCCTATGAACAACAGAGCGACATGGAATACTTCTGGTAGGTTATTGTGGCGGCTGTTAGCCCTATACGCACACGGAAGTCAAAACATGGGAACGTTTCTCTGTACCCTACCTTTCCGATTCTGCTGCCGTCGACGTAAGCTGATCCAGTATTGCATAAAATCTTAATGCTGCTGCAGTTCTTTTACGACTGCAAGTAACAGTTTCGACTTTCTCTCTTATCCTTCGAGTGAGTTTAAGTTTTTGCTACGGCTCATAGTTTAAGAAAAAGTTGTTTAAACACGTTAAGCTGTTATCACGATCACAGGAACTCTCTTTCCTACAACATGAAACGTCCCCGTGTTTAAAATCTCGTGTGCTGCGGGCTTGAGTCGATCAGGGAATGTGCAGACAAATGCTTTCTGCAACCTGCGTAGCCTACTTGGACGCCTGCATTTACGGAGCAGTAATGTCACAAGTTTGGTAATTCAAAAATTTCAGCGATGTTACGTTGAGTGCACTTGGGATCAAGTAATTCTAAAATTGTCGTATATATTCTAACAAAGCAAAATAAAGCCAACCCTGCCCAAATTTATTAAAGCAATTACAAGCTTGCAAAGCCCGGCCCGTATTGTATCTGACAGTTACCACTTGTACGTTCACTTACGAAGCTCATGTACTCCTTGGTGTGTGGGAGCGCAGGTAGAATACAACGAGCTCTGTCATTAGCCAAGCACACAGGGGCGTGTGCATTGCGTTTTACAGGTACATTTATAAGCGCGGGGTGCATGTGTCGTGTTTTTCTCGGAATGAGGAGACGGTGTACGTTGCGGGACAGTAAGGGCAAGTTCGATTCAGTGCCAAAATTAAGTCTTCAAGGCTTAACTTGTTCGAAACTGCAGGTGGGTGCGCTGGTTTCTATCCGCTGAATCGAGCTTCAGTCATGCATTGACCCTTACTCAATTACTCCCTGAAATCAATTCTTACTCTTTAACATGGAGGTTCAAGTAGGCTCATCGCAATCTCATTGCTTTTAACTCTTGCAGCACGTTTCGAAGTGACGAATCCAAAGCTTCTGTCTGAAGTTCCGGAAAAGTCAAGCCTCGAATGACTATTTTCAGTGCCCAATCGAACGCGCCTTAAGTCTCACAAAGTTGTAACGCTTTAAATCTTAGCCCAGCTACATATCTATCAAGCGAAGTTAAATACGTTATAGTTCTACATGAAAATTTATCACATGGTAGGAGTGCCATTAAATTTTCCTTTTCTTTATATACATATTATACGCAAAACATACAGTATTTACAAGCACGAAAACAAACAAATAATACATCTTTACATACTGGGAACTTATATGCGCGCAAATTTCTTGCCACAACATCAGTTAGCGAGAAAAGAAAAGAAAAAAATAATAATTTAGGTACTTATGTAAGGCCGGGTGCCCAAGTACGACTTTCGTCGTCACTTTAGAGAACCAGTTCGATTAATCCAATAACATTACCGCGGCTTTAGTTATCACATTATTCAACTTTTCCTAGAAATTGTTAAACATGTCAGCCACGGATGTAATTTCTACATGTTAGAAAGCGCCAGTGATGGATTTTGGCTCTGCTTCATAATTCTAAGCAACTATAAACTCGGATATTCTCTGCGGTGCTGGAATAGTTGGCTTCGTAGTCGCGGACACAGTAGCTGACTCGGATTTGTTAAGTTGGCTCTTTTCTGGCAGAGCTAGCGGAAGTTGTACATGGTCAGTCGACTAAGCAGCTCCAGGGCCGTGTCTTTTGATAACTAATAACAATTCTATTGGAGGTCATCAGGACGAAAATGAGCCTCTTCCACCAGTTTGAACACTTGTTCAAGTAAACTCTGCACAATCCTGAACTACCGTATTGGTTAGAGCGATCCTCACCGCAAACTGCTCATTTACCAAAGAGATGAATAAGTTATTGTATGTCGATCAGATACAAAAGGGAAATCTAAGCAGGGAAGATAACAGCTCATGGTAACAGTTGAGCTTATCGTATTGTAATAAGAAAGGCATGGATTGAGGATAACAGCTCATGGAATATGTAAGTCATTGCAAACAAGACGAGATGGTACAAAAAGCGATGGACAGGGAAGGCAACATGATGCATAACGAAACTAAGCAAGCGAATGAAGAACGAAGGCCGTGGAGACCATATGCAACGTCAGCCCAATTGGACAAGCCCATAAAACGGAATGTATGGTGTAGGAACGTAGGTGACGGAATATATATTACATATATGGCCGCTGTTTCATCATATGCCCCCAAATAAAGAAAGCGATCTGACGAAGATCTGTACTAGTACAGACGATCCACTTTACTGTTATTTTCAGTACGATGCGTTTGATCTATTGTTGATTCATTAAGGTTTTGTTCAGCAAGTGAAAACGGATGGCAAGGCAGCAACGGAAAGGTAATGACGCAAACCACGATTGTCATTGAAGCCCCGTCAATACGGTGCAACGGCGGCACAACTCCTTATTTCTGCATCCACACAATTACACTTTATGCTATAGAATGTTGAGGCTCACTTTCTGATTATCTTCTTGTTTTTACGTGTGAATGATATTTGGCCTCTATTTTTTATGCTAAGCGTTTGAATGGCATAGCTCATAAGTATTATTATTATTTTTTAGCTGATGAGATTTGTTCGGATCGGCATTTTATACCATGCAACTGGAGTGGGAAATGTTTTCGCCCAAAAGAAAGCGTCGTAATATAGGAACTTGTTGCTCCACTAAAGTTGCACCGTATAAACGGATAAACGTAAAGTCAACTTTGACAGTTCCCTCCTCCGGGAAACCTACACACACTGGTTTGTGTTGCAGATATAGGCCAACTGGCCCCAGAGGAGTAAGTACAGCAGCAGATGACCACGGGTTGCTAAGAACTATGGCGCCGAAACGGAAGGTTCAACGACCCAAGCCCCCCACCCTCCCATTCCTGGTCAGGCAGGTGCCCCCACCCAGCTGCGCATACCAAACAATTGCCGACTCAGCACTCCGGACGCGGGAAGGATCTCTTGACAGACATGTCACTAGAACTAGGGACCTTTAATACGGAAGTCAGATACGCATGGCATGCTGCTGTAGTGGGTGACAACAACGTTTCTCTCTAGTAAAAAAAAAATTACTGGCTGCTCTACTGCTAAATTTTGGCATTTCTAAGGCTAGGTTTTCCTTATGGTTAAAGATATCACAGTTTTTCTACATCTAGTCCTTGGTTGACGATGCCATCCATCTGGGGAGGTCGCTGTTGACTGCCACTCTTCTGTTGCCTCTCCAGAGTTGCCTTATCGCTGTTGCCCACTGGCCCTACAGGGTAGAACATTCTGGACTCCACTAGGGCCACGCCATTGTCCGTTTTGTGCGTAATCACATTTGGAGCGTCGACCTCCAGCACCGTCCTGGGCCCATGGAACTCCTGGTTGCGGTCGTTCCTGCAGGAGACACAGCAGGGCAACTTCGTAAAGATCCTGTCGTAAGGCTCCAGCGACCTCAGCGGCTTAGGGAGGAAGTTCCAGTTGCGCAACTTAGCGGGCAGCCAATCTGGTTTCTTCCTCTGTATCAGGTTGATGATGATGATGAGGGCGATTAGGGCAAGGATGGGGATGCCAACGATATACAGTGCCAACGTCCCTCCTGTAAAACAGATACACAAATGTATGATCAGCTGCTGGTCTTGGGCTAATGCAGGTAATACCGACAATGCGCCACATTACAATGCTCCATATTGCCGCAACATTGCTGGAGTAATTGCAAGACAAAAAATCTAAATATTCACAGACATTTCATTAGAATAATTACTTTTGCAACTTATATTCTCAATGAAAGCTGGTACAAAACTTTCATGTCGTCTACTGGAAATGAAGTAGAAAAAACGATGAGCATATTATTGTATATTGTAACTAACACGGTGCTTTCATTAGAAAAAAAATTGAATTATCTATGCTTAGTTCAGCAATATACCATCTAGTTATAGTGCTGCACTGAATGACACCTGCGCGTGTAGAGTACTACTTCAGTCCATTTTTAGATAAAATTGAATTATCGATTGAAAGTTCCGCTATACCATCTTGGTAGTGAAATTGAGTAACAGATGTGGCTGTTGGCGGTTTTCAGTGTATTGGAGATAAATATTCTGAACATGCTGATAATATACGGAAACCGATTGCTATGCGGTAAGCGCATAGTAACTGTATTGACCATTATACTGGCTATGACTCTTTCCCAGTAATATTAGTTCTGGGTCTGCAATAACAATATACACACGAAATGCACTAAGTTCTTACTTAAAACAGGGTGAAATATAGATAGTTACATATTGTGGAGGTGCCAGTTCTTTTTTGGATCAGCAACCAATATTCAAAATTGCATGTATCATTGCACAGCCTAAAACCATCATACACCGTGGAGAGAGTTTTTTTTTTTTATATCTCATACGTAGTTTTAGTGATGGGATATGAGTACGGCGATAATTTTGTAAAAACTATTGATAATAAGTGTTGACTTAAACATGGAACGTCATGCAGTGTCGACAAGTTGAGTGCTTCTGCCTTACTGCACCAGCTTTTAGCTATAAAGGGCTTTAGGAACACTTACAAGCAAACAAATTATAGTGGAGGAATTTAAATGTAATTGAGTTGTATAAATAGCTAAAACAAATACTGAGGCAGTATTAAAGCGATACCTCTTCCCATATACGGAAGATATTAGCACTCCAAAACTACTAAAATATAACAATTCTAATCGGTAGATTTTTGGGAGATGAAACTCATGAGGCGCCATCCATTTAACCACAAGAGCAACACTCTGAAAGCACTGACCTTTGCCAAGGAAAGCAATGGCAATAAAAGTGGCAAATCAGTCAAGAATCTAAAATTTCTTCTGGATCGATCAGCGACAAAAATTTTATCATCTATTTTTGTTGACACTTCCAAACAGTTCCGGTTCGACTGTACTAACGGAGAGACAGACCATTAAACGCTCGCAAATGAAAACCTCCATGGAGAAGGCATGCGGTGGCGACTCTTGCTCTGTGTAAGGGTGGGGTCCTTCGATATTAGCTTGGAAGCTATTCTATGGAAAACATTTTTTATGCTTAATTCAGGTCCTGAATGTGAAAAAGTATTATTTAGGATTCATAATTATGTTTTTTTTCTGTGATTCTATATGGTGGTAGGGCCTGTCCCTGTGGCTCTAGTGTATAAGCAGCCACTGGATGGAGGTAACTAAGGTAAGGGGTGCAAATAACTGCTACAAACCACAACGTACCGAGAGAGAGCAGGAAGACAAAGCCTGGCAGCAACATGAATGTGAAGAGGAGGTAGAACACAGCGAACCACCGGTAGGTGGCGGTGATATCACCTAGTCCCTTGGCCAACTGAATAGGCCATCTCATGAATGGCACGGGGTAGAACAGGAGGATACCGATGATGTTGAAGAACAGATGAACGAGGGCGATCTGAAATTCAAATTTGCTTGTGTGATTGCGGGTATGACCCTTTAGCAGGTAGGTACCTGTACACACTGCAAATTGAAATAGTCTTTAACATGAGGTGAACCTGCTATACAAGCCATGCAAAAGTGAAGGTTTCTACACTAAAGTAATGGTGTTGAAAGTCGTCATGACTGCACTATTTTATCGGGACAACAAAACAGACCAATTAAATGAATAAAAATAAGAACTAACCTATTATCAATTTTTTTAACAGTTATGTTAAATAACCAAGTAATTAATATTAATTAATTAATTAATAGCTAGTGAAGTTTTGACACACCAGCTTACAGAAATATTAACTCACCTGTATAGATTTCATGATACCCTCTCCCTCCCCGGCAATGGAGGCCAGGAGAGCCGTGGTGGTGGTGCCGATGTTGGACCCCAGTGTGAGGGGGTAGGACCTCTCGACAGTTATGAGCCCGAGCCCTGTCACGGCGGAAATATAAGTTATATTTTAATCACATGCTGAACAAAACAATCTAATTTGGTTAGCTCTAGTTTGTTCCGAGCTTCAATAATGGACATTCAATTCACAACCTTAGTTTGAGTTTCAGGAGCTTATCCCAAGTCGACTACAGCTCACACCGCTTTAAGTAAAACGCCCGCGCAGGGCTGATTCATCGGCCGTCTCAAGCGTAATTGATTGACGATTAACGCCTGAAGCTTGATTGAACGTTGTACCTTAAACTTACAGGATTTCAATTTCAGTGAATTTCAAACTAATCGGTTTCTCTTATCTCAGTCGAAGCTAGGAACTGCGACCCCTCATCTGCTGCGTCGCATAAACATACTGTACTTGTCACAAACACACTAACCTTCACCTATACTCACCGATGAGAGGTGTGAGTGTAGAGGTGAAGATGGAGGAGGATTGTACCAGCACCGTCAGCAGCGCACCGACCAGGATGGCGATGTAGCCGGTCAGCCACGGTACACGGGGTATGTCCGAGTTGAGGGTAATTTTAATGATCTGAGCGATACTGCCTGTAATGAGAGACACACGTACCGTACGGTTAGGGCGTATCGTTGAGAAGCGTTGCATCCCTACAAATATTACCTCATAGAGGGCAAGAAATTAAGTGCCGGCTACTCGTTCAGAATAAGCCTGTCAATCGTTGTGCTGCCGGCTATCTAATCTACGCTAAATAAATTCATTACTCTAGAGTAGAATTTGGATTTGAATTATGAATTATAATGGTTCAGCACAGCACTTACTCTTCTGTAATGTTTCAACACGAAACCTACTCTCCAGTAAAGCTCAATTAAAGACAATCAACTCTCCAGTAGCGTTTTAACATGAGATATATATACGGTTGAGTAACCCGGAAAATGGAGACGTACCCTTGAGTAATGTGTAACGAAGAGACAAACTTTTCAGCAACATTTCAA
Organism: Parhyale hawaiensis; assembly: GCA_001587735.2. Taxonomy (NCBI): domain Eukaryota; kingdom Metazoa; phylum Arthropoda; class Malacostraca; order Amphipoda; family Hyalidae; genus Parhyale; species Parhyale hawaiensis. The sequence continues at coordinate 3,082,347 of LQNS02276924.1, read as the reverse complement.
CGGAAGTACACTCTTCAGAAACGTTTCAGCGAAAGACAAACTCTTCAGTAACATTTTAACGCAAGGAAGCCCCTTCAGAATGCTTCAACCCGTAGCAAGTTCTTCAGTAATGTTTCAGTGGGAAAAATGCATCAGTACATTTCAGCGCGATACGTACTTTTGTGTATGAATTTAACGCAAAGATGTGTTCATGATAGTGGTGCCCATTAGAACATGAAAGTGTCACTTAACATGTTTAAAAATTCGTTTACTATATATACTGATGCAATGTAATATATGTATAAATTAGCCGATTTACCTTTCATTATGGAGCTGAGGATTTTCACAATAAGGATGAGTGCAACGCACAAGATGAACAGTGACAGCACCAGTAGAATCACACCGATCTGCAAGACAAATATTAAAACATCAATTTCATCTTTTGCAGAGCCGTCTCGTTCTAACGCCCTTTTCCAATATTCCCGAAAACATCTTTTAAGTGTAAATCCTTCAGCGCTGAGTACAGTTGAGCTACACTGCTCAAAATTTATATACAGTATTTTTTTCTTTTGTTCGCTCTAGTCAGCAATTCTCATGTAACGGACACTGACACTCACAGGGTACGAAGTAGCTTCGTCACAATGTGAACTACTGTTGATTTGTTTGTTTATTTATTTATTATTTTTTTTTTACAAATTTCAATGGTAACACTCAACTGAAGCAAGAGCTTCATGATGTGCACTTGCGTATAAAACTTTAATTTGTAGGTCTGGGGCTTAATTTCCTTCTTTAAGGGAATCTACAATGCGATTTAAGTTGCTTTTGCATCGTCCCTCATATTGGGAGATAAAAGTCACACATTGCCCTGATTTGATTTTGTTTCTTCAGGTCTTACTTATTCGTGATTTCATTTCTAGTGTACAAACCCTATTTTTTCCAAAATCTCAATAACGCTTATTTCATGAATTTGAAACATCGCTTCTTTAATTTTAACCCCTCTGAGGCATGTCACAGGCATATTCCCGGAGTAAGGTCTGTAAGGCCATTATACTTGTCATCCACAAGGCAATAATTTGTTATTCAGTTGCAGCCGCACGGTAACGCGTGTTACACCAGTAGCGCTATGACAACCCGAAAAACTTCAACGACTTTCTGACTGAAATTCGACTTTCCTTTGTCTGTGCCAAGCATGTGAGGGTCACAGATACATTGAAACTGGTAAACTACTTCACAGATTGACATTTTGAATCACAGAAATTAATATATATAACGGATATACTTGTAAATTGGTGGTTAAACTAGGTCCTGGTTTAACTGCGCCCCCCTCAGTTGTGTTGCATGCAACGTGAGTTCGTTACAATTCTAGTACATATAATTTTTCCGCTGCAGGTTTGTTTAATTACATTATGTAGCAAAGATTAAAAGCAATCAAGTGACTAAAGTCCGTTCCATGTTTCATGCAGACTCCTCAATGAGCAGGGCACAAGTCTTGTGAAGTATTCAGAGATTATCATTAACAATTCTAAGACTAGGGTTTAGGACGCTGAGATACATGTAGTAATATGATGTGTCTGAACCTCGTTGAGAAAGAATTAGTTATCACGGCTGAAGCCCAGGTAATGAATTCTCAGAGCTAAATACGTATAGGCTTATATCGTTTGCAATGCCATTAGTAATTGAATTCTGGTTTCAATCCCCGTAGAGTTATACCAGCAGCCAATTTTCTGCTTGGTGATGAACATTATCCATGTTAGCTCTTTTTGTACCAGGTTGTGCTACTTCGCTAAGAAGGTCTTGTTGCTAGTAGGAATGCTTTAGAGCAAAGAGAAACCCTTGCAGCAAATGAATGCCACCCGGAGTGAAAAGGGTCAAACTTTAAGAAGTAACGTTTAACGATCCAATTCTTTTATTAAAGGTGTACACTAAGTTCATTTACTGGAGCGATAACCTGGAGTAAAAAGTATAAATATACTATTAAGAATAAGTTAGGGTGTCAATTTTTGCAAACATTCCTTTAATTAAGTAAGCCTTTCATCATGCCAATAAAACAAGATTTATTTGCTCACAACACAGAATTTTAGAATTGAGTGAACTCCACTTGTACCTACTCTCCACAATAGAAAAAATAAACATCATCGTAAAGGCCCCCATTAATGTTTAAATTACCCGTCGAAATTGAGTATGGGCCCTAACTTATTTTGAACACTATACAATGTACCTGCATCAGACACATGAGAAGTATGTCTCACCAAAGTATCACTCATAGAAGTGTTGGCGAAAAGGAAGTCGCAGGAACCAGGGATGCCAACCTTGCCGCCGTTGCTGGTCTTCTCGTACTTACAGATGTGCTTGACGAGCGACGCGTTAACGTAGTCAGGGTCGTTGTGGGACCAGTGGGTGAGGATCTTCTTGTCGATCTAGTAAAATTTAAAAAATAAAGTAAGTAAAGTGTTATCCTCATAAATAAAATGATTTTTAAAGCGTTTTTCTTTTCGTTTAATGGCTGCAGCTAAGATTAGGGTACATTGTGGTTTAGGTTAAGTAAGGTTGAGAGACGTGTCAATTGTTCTTCCACAGAATAACATCAGTAAATATGAACACTTAAGAGTACGGTGTTTGTATTCCCTTGAATGAAGGTAGAAAAAGCAAAATAATGTAAGTGAATGTCACGGCTGTTCCAACGGAGGAAACATTACTGATCATGAACAAGCGTTCATAACTGCTACATCAAAATATCTCATTTCTATATAATGTACACGTTTATTGGATGTCTATTTAGAAAATGCGTGGCAATCTGGTAAGATATGTCGACGATTTGCTTGGAATTACTTCTTCTACAAGCACCAGTCATTGCTGTCATCAGCGACTACTTGTCATTTAATTATGCTCTCCAGTGTAGGATTTTTTTTTTTTTTCAGAAGGACCAAGGCTGTGAGGCTAGCTGCTATCTGCTTTTCATAGAAACTACTAATGAATAAAAACTACTTTTTTCAACAATTCTATGGTTTTTCCTCTTGAAAACTAATTTCCATAAGAACGACAATCAATTTCTTTTCATTTGATGGAGTCACAACATGTAACCGCTTGGTTATTCAGCTCGCATGTGATTTGATGTTCAGTGAGTAAGTAACTATGATACCCATGAAGGACCATCCATACGCTGAGTGTACCCTCATATGACTACTGTGGCTCCTACGTAAAATGTATAGACCTTGCATCAGCGAAGAGTTTCCTCACCTGGATGACTTTCTTCGTGAATGGATCAGTGATGACTTTGAGGAGCTTGACTTTACCGCCGGTGACTTGGGACCAGTCGGTGATGTCCACCAGCCAGCCTGTCAGCTTCTCCAACATTCCTGCACATAGCTTGTTGTATTACATAGGTGCCAGTGTGAGTAACGTATCCATCTCAAAAGGGGTTCACATGACAATTTTGGAATCCCATGCCTATAGCTCGGTGCTTAAAAGAAAAAGAGCACTGCTTCTTGAGCTTGGATTAATATTAAACTTGAAGACATGTCTGAAAGCTTAATAGTGACATATGCTGCGAGAGGTGACAAGACAGCCAATGTTTATTAGTAGCTATTTCGTTGACGCACTCTGAGTTTAGAAGGGCCCAACAGGGTATTCGGATACCCCAAACTTACCGCGTGGTCCACCTTTTATTAGAATTTAATTACTACTTAAAAGATTAGTATCTTAAGGTAGCAATTGCAGGAGCTGGTTAACTAGCAAATAATTATTTAGCTGTTTTTGTAAAATGAACTATAAATTTAGTGTTTTCAGCGAGAGGAGCCTGTGCAACAACAGGCGGTAAGTAGAAATCAACAACGTCTGCACATCATCAACACAAGTGTACTCTAAGCGCAAATTTCACATAGCTAAGCCCATCTCTTTGTGGCTATGACAATTTGATTGTTTCAAGTTGCGTAGGCGCTGAAATAGCAACAGCTGAACGCAAATTATTGAATCTGACGAGCCCGTGATATCGATAATGTAGACAATAGATAAGTTACAGCTTTACACTTTTGGGAAGGTCGTTTCAGTAATATATTTAACTATTAATAAATGAAAATATTTCTTTTTGAGGTCATTTCTTCTTTTGCTCACTCGTAAAAAAAAAGACCTTGCAAGGAAAACTGGCTACACTCTTAAGAATATCAAGAGAATGCAACACGCGGAAGAAACAGCTGTTTCGTGTGGGATCGGTGGGCTCATTTCCATCGAGATTATTAAACCCAAATAGTTTCGTACTACTGGCTAATTTTCTGTAAATGCGTTCAGCGTGTCTTTAACATTAAACCTCTCCATTGAATTCACCACTTAATGTTTTGAGTCTGACATTCATGGCAATAAACCAATGAGCGCCTAAAACTTAGACCAAAGGTACTTAATCCAATGTTGACGATTATTATATCGGGTGCTCTAAAGCTAAGTAAATTTAGATGATTTCAAGGGAAGTGAGCCAATCGAACACTCCCTCGATATGTCTCACCTGATGCAATTTCGACGGTGAGGAGCACGGTTACGGCGAGCCAGTTGAACATGTCGTGCACCGTGGCGCCGGCGAACGCTCTTCTGAACACGTCTCGGTCTCCCACCTGGTGGGGAGGCGGCATTGTTGAAAGTAAAATAATATGCACTTTACATTAACTGTAGTACCTCTAAACAAGCGTCTGACGTCCGTCCTTCAAGCCATAACAACATCGGTCTATCCTATGAAGTCTGTATTTATCTTTGCATATATTTTATTATAAAACCTCAAGAAGCTAGTCATAGTAGCTAAGGCACTTTCCGAACTGAAAGACTAAAATATCTATTGCAGCAAGGCCTTAGGCACAATCTAAGACGGCGCTGCACTTTTTGCAATAGTCCTCCAGCTGGCTTGCCAGAAAATATCGGCAACACTTCCAATTGCTGTGATTAATACCGAAGGTTTTTTTATGTGTTGTTCAAAAATAGCCAGATTTTCTGAACACCCAGAAGACGATAATTGCACTCGCGCATGATGCAATGAAGAGCAAGCACAAAATTCAATTATTTCATAGTCATACCGATGGTGTTAGCGACCGTCGACAGCGCGGTAGAGCTTAGTTGATTGTTTCATTTGCATATCCTTGTATGTTTTACATGTACTGAAGATCGACGGAGACCCGAAACGTTTACTGATTTTCATACAATGATGATTTTTGTTTAATCGCTAATAATATTTCTACATCTCAACTGAGTAAGATGTTTCGACTTGCGACGGTTCTGTAGGTAATTTCCATTATGATACTTCGTAAAAAAGCAGACCCTGACTTCTTGAATTATTTACGTATATATACTCAAATTGTACACTCGATTGTTATACTAATTGATTGTTTTCTGGTTTATTTTTCTTCCATAGTGAATCGAAGAAATTGGATGAAAGATGGAAACGCTCACAGAGGTACTTTAAATAATTACTAATTTGAGAGTTAAGTGAATCAGGTCTGCACACGGCGCATCTATTGTGTGCAAGTAGACTAATACATAGTGCCACTGGCAGTATCAAAGGAGGCTATTCACCAGGGGTGCCTACTCTGACATGGAATTAGATTGGGTTTGGCAGTCCCTTACGCTATTAGCTCTTCATGTTTGGGCACTAATGCTTTTTCGAGGAAACTTAGTTACTCAAGCTGTTCATTGTTGCAGGGTTAGTTTAAATTAAGCAGCTGGTAATAGACATGCCCATGGGCCTAGTTCCAGAGAGGAGCTGAAACCAAAGTTCTGGTCCTCTATGAGCTCTTGCCTTATATCAAGGTAAAGGTAATAGGGACGTACCTGAGTGAGAGACACGATGGTGTTTGTCACAGAAGTGCCGACGTTGGATCCCATGATCATTGGTACAGCCGCGTGTACCTGCAGAACTGCACAGGACAATGAGCACAACATTATACAGTAAGCAATGTTGTGACAAAGTGATGGTTTGCAAAATATTGTTCCCGTGAGCTTGCCGTTATGTGGCCCATAGCGTAGGAAATCATTGGTAGACTGCAGCCGTTCACTCCTACGGGGCCCAGTTAAAATTTGAATACAGCACAAACCAGTGCATATGGATCTCTCAAGCTGGGCATGTGGTCAAGTGGACTTTCCTTGATATTTTCTCCGGCAACGCTAGGTATAAAATTATTACTTTCGTGAGGGAAAGATGAGATTGTATTAAACGTCACTCTGCTGACAACAGTATTATCTCTTTAATTTTACTCTTATTTTAGCTTCAGCTGCGTACAATTTTTATTCCACAAATCTAAGCGATCAAGCAGTTTCGCGGCTGCACTGTAACAATTCTTTCTATAAGAAGTCACGCTGTTACGCAACTTGTGGAACTGGGATTCACCTACATCAGATGATATGAATGCGAGTGAACTTAGTGGAAATAACACATACCTAGCGGATTAGTAGCAATAAAAGACACAAAAACAAACAGTCTACAAATGCTCAGCAATTAACACCGAATCTCAGTCAGCTGTTAGGCTCGAGAAAGGAGCCGGATTTATAAGGAGGCATTAGGGCAATTACCCTCATTCCCCTCTGCCAAAGGTAGGGTCCTCAGGAAGAAAAAGTTGACCCTCGAGCAAAGCGAGAGCGGAGATAATGTTTTCGCTTAGGATTTAAGTATAAATATTTGTTTGTCCATCCACCTGAAAACAGGGAGGAAAGGTTCAGCAATATTCATATTTTTTACACGGAGTCACATGGGTTGACCTAGATGAGAAAAATGCCAAAACTCTTGAGTAAGCTGGCCATCAAAAATGCCGGCTTTGAATTTGTCCAAACCGCGACTGATGGTCTTACGCCACAAAACGTTCTAGTTCGTCATACAGTCATAGCTACTCTCTACCTTGATGATATGGGGCCCCAGCGGAGCTTGGCCCGGGCCCCGTAGATATACATCGATCCTTGCCAGATAGTAAAATTGTCGTAATTGCGCCACCGTCTGTGGCTGATCACTAACACCAAAATGAGTTTACTGACATGAAGAACGAATTTTGACCAGCATCGTGTACTTACTGCCGGAGTTGACCATAGAGACGATGATGGAGGTGGAGGTGGAGGAGGACTGCACCAGCACCGTAACCATGATACCGATCATCAGTCCGACAATTGGGTTGTTGATATACTCGTTCTGCATCACGGCGCCTGCAAGTGCCAGTAACCAATATGAGAATATATCTATTAGGGAGATTTACTGAAGACAGCAAGTCATGCAGAGTTTGTTGGTTGGTTGCTTGTTTGTTTGCTTGCTTGTTTTAGTGATATGTCCGTTGTGATATGGTGAATTAGATAGAAGCAAATGTATGCTCAACGGTAGGGAGGTTGTCGTTACATAAAATTTGTTTAAGCAGAAGCTCTGGTGGTGGCAAAAAAAAAGCAGAATCATGTCCTATAATGACTGCTCAATGTTTAACAAATAACTCATTTTTACTATTTATTATTTTTTCTAAAACCGTCACGCTTTTTCTTCAACGTGCCTTCCTTCGTAATTTAACATAATTGTTTGAGACTTGAGCTTTAAAACTCACTGAATCCCTCAATGTTTCTATTCCGAAAGCTTTGCAAAACTTATTGCGAAGAACGATGTACTGGCTTTCAGGCAACCAATACTTTTATTCTATCGTTTTTTAATTATGACGATAAGTTTTCTCGACGTCTAACAAAGAAAGTGCGACATATTTTTTCTCGAGATACTAATGCATACTGAACACATGTGCATTTTACTACTCAACAAATATTGTTTTACTGGATTTTAAACTTGTTTTTACCCATCGTATCGTATAAAACGTAAAGTTAATTCGTATTTTTTAATACAGAAAGTGAAGTTGAATGAAAGTCAGGACCAAATAGGAGAAACTTATATAAAAATAAATAATACGAATTTTAGAAATATACTGGACAACCCACGACCCCTTGCATCACTTAGTCCCAATGCCGCCAGTCATAGTCGTGACTGCCTATGACGGTGAGCTCTATTATCACCATGTATGGCCCAGAGAGAGCGCAAGCAAGACTGTAAACAAACGTGAGAAGCAAATACATAAAAAGCAAGCCTGTAGATCCAAGTTTTAGCTATATATAGACTTGCTACGCCGCACTTCGGTGTCCTTGAAGCTGTTTTTGTACAGTAATTAACGATGCAAAAAACGCGGGATAAATTGTTAATAGTAGGTCTGCAAATTAATCATAACTCTTTAGCAAACAGCTTTTATGCAAGTAATATAAAGAGTGCATTCCCTGACAGGTGATTTTTGGATTTTGAGGCTAGACTTGTCCAGCCCTCAGGCACCGTCGTAGACTTCGTCACTTTGAATCGCATTGTTGTAGCAGCGGTTGGCTGTTTACGATTCACTGGCATTCAACTCCAATTTTTGGAGTAAGGCTGAGCTATGAGGGGGTGGAGGAGGGAGTTCTAAGGGCAATCAATTAATGGTTAACGCATGGAATATTTTCTAGCGGGTCGAAGCCAGAGCACCGGCCTGATGTGCCGAGTAAGTCGAGCCTTGAAGTCCGAATACCGCCGACAAATCGAAGGTTCCTACTTATAGGAATACTGAAATACAACAAAATACATGTCCGATTTGGCCCTAAAATTATGACTTTTAGTCTTGACTTGACCGAAACTGTTAGTTGCGATCGTATTTCAAGTGTTACGGGAAATGTGATTGCGACGAGCTCCATCTTACGTAGCAAGATTAAGTTTCTGGAAGTCTCAAGAGTAACCGATTGAGGGTCAACGCCTGGAGTTCAATTAAGGGGTCGAAACCAGTGCACTTGTGTGAAGTTTTGAATAAGTCAGGTCTGGAAGGTTTAATTTTAGGGCACACGGATATTAGCAGCGGTACAATCAATGGCATACGTACAGTTAACAGCATGACCTGGAATGACTTGTGATGACCTGGGGTTAACTGCATGAAATTCAACGAATCAAAATTTGAACTTTTACGATACGGAAAAAACTTCTCCCTTACTGAATCTACGTCCTACACGACAAGAGATGAGAGTGAAATCAAAAGAAGGCAAATTTTAAGGGACCTTGGGGTGAGAATACAAAATAATGCCACTTTTGAAGATCATGTGGCTCGAGTTGTTACCATAGTCAAGAAGTGGAGTGGATATGTGCTTCAAACTTTTTCTTCACGAGAGGCAAACACAATGCTCACCTTATGGAAACAACTGATACGACCGAAGATTGAATACTGTTAACTTCTTTGGATGCCAAGCAAACGGAAAGACTTAAAGCTCCTTTAGGCTATCCAGAGATCCATCACTGCTAAAAGATTAGATTAGATAGGTGGCAGTAGACGAACCAACAGGCCCAATTTCAAAGAGACACCGGAACTTATGCCTCTGCCCTCCATGAGCTATTGCCATTATGTTAGTAGGATGTAGAGGACTGGGAAAAAGAGAAGAAAAAAAAGAGGAGGGAGAAGAATCTCAGCAAAAGAGACGATCATGAAGACACGCAAGCGCGATCAACAGCCACTGATTTGCGGAGTTAAAGATGCCAGATAGTGTAGTTGGAGTGGAAGAGAGAAGAAGACGGATTAATGTAGCCTCGGAAGCTTTGGTCGTTAAGAGTCTGTGAATCCTGGATGAGAATCCTTATAGCTGCGGGGATGTTTCTCCCAATGTATGCCAAGACGATTTTTAAACGCGTTGACTGATTCCGAACTAACAACATCGGAAGGGAGTCTGTTCCAAATGCTGACTATGAAGTACGGAAAGAACTGCTGATTTAAGGTCGTGCTTCGAGCTTTATGCTTGAGTTTTTGACCGTTGCTTCGCAAGCGATTATCAAGGTCTGTTTCAAAAAGTCCCGTTATAGGCACGTCGTTGAAGCCATTCAAGTACTTAAATGTTTCTATTAGTTGCCCACTGAGTCGTCTTTGCTCGAGAGAGATCAGACCCAGTTCTTTTAGGTAACATTCATACGGCTTGTTTCACAACTGAGGTATCAATATCATTGCTCTGCTTTGGACTCTTTCCATGTTATCGATATTTTTACACAGATGTGGCTACCATATTTGAACAGCAAATATTAAGTGTAGCCGCACTAATGCCTTACACAAGGGATGATGGACTTGCATTTAAAATTTCTAGTGATAAATCCCAGTACTCTGCTTGCCATTTTCACATTTTTGTCAATTTGCTGACTGTGTTGTAGTTTGTTTGTAATAGTGATTCCCAAGTAACGTTGTTGGGTGACAGGAGCCAATTCCGTCCCATTCATTTTCAATGGAATTGAAGCCCTACGTGCATTACATGAGCCCTACGTGCATTACTAAGCATTTGTCGACATTAAAGCTCATCTGCTACGTTGTGCTCCATTCCATGAAGTTGTCAACGTCTTGTTGGAGCTCGGCTCTTTTCGTGGCAGGATGACATACAGTAGTTTTATATCATCCGCAAATTTACTGATTTTACTACGGATATTAAGATCCAGATCATTGATGTAAATTGAGAACAGAAGTGGGCCAAGCACACAACCTTTTGGAACCCCTGATGATACCTGCATCCAGTCGCTCGTTTCTCCTTCAAGCTTCACTCGCTGCTGCCGACTCGTAAGCCATGCCCCGATCCATCGTAAGTAGTCTCCTTGGATGCCATGGGCTTCCAATTTTTTCCCTAGCTGTTGATGGGGGACTTTATCAAAAGCCTTTTGAAAGTCTAGATACGCAAGGCCTACACCCTTCTGTGTATCTTTAATATCCGTAACTTTTAGGAAAAATCCGGAAGGTTTGCAGCTTCTTTCATTTCGGAAGCCATGCTGAGAGTCGGATATGAGCTGATGCATCCTCAGGTGGTCAGTGATACACTTTTTCAGGAGGCGTTCGATAGTTTTGCTGACGCCCGATGTGAGACTGATTGGTCGATAGTCGCTGGGGCTTTTCTTATCCCCTACTTATGTATCGGTATCACGTTAGCTAGTCTCCAACCCAGCGGAACTTCTCCCGGGGTACGCAAGATTTCAACTATCACGAAAGGCTTGCTCAACTTCAAATGTACTGCATTCAGAGGAGGTTCGAGTGTTTTATGATCAGATAAGTTTGGAAGGAATTACTGTTAACGTCAATCGGCGAATTCAGGCCAGACACTCAGACCGTATTGGTCGCACTTGTGACGTGCGAATTCCGATCAAAACTGGTGGTGACGCAATGGCCACAAAGTATTCTAATAGTTTCGTGGTCCGAGGGGCAAGATTATTCAACAAAATGCCTCGTCACATACGAAATGTCACCGGTACAGAGACTGCGAAATTTAAGCACTTACTGGACGCATACTTACTGAAAGTGCCAGATAAACCCGCTGTAAGCGGCTATGTGAACTGTGGGGATAACTCACTGTTAGCCACCCCGCTGGTCACGGACTGCTGCATCACCTCTGGACAAGATGGGTGGCGTGCATAACGCCACCTGGACCACGCCCGAAGTATCATCAAGGTAATGTAGTGCCCACTCGAACGTGCCTTAAGGGTTAACGTGAGCTGTGGTAGAGTCGCTAGCTGTTACTGAACAGCATTGCGAGAATTACCTTATTGAGAACTAGTGCAAGTATGACGTTTTAAAGAGCAGTTTCTCAGAGTTCATCCTTTTCCATAGCGCGACACATAACCCATTTCAAACAAACATCGCACTGGTGTGTGCGTATCATTGTGTTTCTATTCATATTGAACTGCGCACAGTCCTACAAACGAGGCCGAAGGTAACAGTGAAGCCTGGATGTTCTGCTACGCCATGCATGAGATGGCACCTCTCCGCACACCTGCGCCAGATGTAATTGCTCGACACACTTGTGACAATATTCAGGTCATGTGACTCATGGCTCATGCCGGCCCGGGACGTTGTGTAGCATTCATGAAATGGGTCATGAGTTGGAAAGCAATGAGGTTACTCTTTTCAAGCCCCTTCCTTCCCAAAAAATAATAATAATTTCTGGAAAGCTATCCTCAAAATTAGTGTCTCCAGGAATGAAGTTTCTGGTGATGTACCTATGTACGTTAGGGAGGGTCTATGATAAACTTAGTTTTGATAATGCGAATTGAAGAGCAAAATAATTACGGGTTACATCATTACGGATTTCCGCGTTTTTTTTTTATTATTTGTTAAAATTATGTTAAGCGGTCGCAACCCCTCGATTTAAAAAATATATATTTTGCTATTTTAAACAAGCTTGCCGTTTTGCAGATCGTATCTGATGAAATATATTAGAAGTCACATTTATAGAATGCCTGCGTATTAGTTGACTCTTTTAGCAAATTTAGTCCGCTTATCTCATTAACTGCGAAGCGATGTTGAAGTAATACGTATACAGGATACCAGCCGAAATTTAGATTGAGAGATACTTGATTGCTTACCATAGTGATCAACTCTCAATAACATCCGACTACAAATTAAACCTGTAATTATTTTTTAATGGAGCCTCTGTGGAGAGGATGGAAAACTTTGCGCTGACCTCAGTAATGAAGCAAACTAGACAATATGAAACTAGCTGCACTTTGTACAAGATATATTCTTGATGTCCATTCCACCGGAGGGGGCATAGAGATCACAGGCCATATAGGTAAGGTTTGTTAAGGCGTCTTTATGTGGCCACATTCCTAATCAGAATCACCGTGATCACGATTATCGTGGTCACTGGAAAGCAAAGACTGGCGGCATTTAAAATAAAACGCAATGCGCTACAGCTATTACTTAGAAAGTGAAAAGTGACAATATGCGGGTAGTATCGGGAAGAAATCATCTGTTACAAATACGCAAAGAAAGATATTACGTACTTAATAAAATATTTTAGTCCTCTCGAAATCTTTTGAGAGCTAAGGTTCTTAAGAGAGAGTTGACTATAATTAGACGTAATTGAGATCTGGCCCGTCATGATTCGAAAGAACTAATTCGAGCTAACAAAATTATTTTTAATGTTCAACACTTTCATTTATGACCAATATTTGAGCACTATTGACGACGACTTTCTTCACGGTCAGATTTAGTGGAAACTTACCTGTGGCTTAGTCAGCTATCAGTCGGGAGCAGAAAGTGAACATTCTTTTTTAGTAATTAAACTATCTATATTTCTGCACTATTTGAAGTATTTGACCGTATTTGAGAGATTACTGGCTGCAGGTTCGCTAGTACGTACCCGTGGTCTGGCCAGCAATGAGTCGGAAGGAAGTTGATAAGAAGCCGAGGGAACAGACGAAGAGATAGAGCAGACCCAACACCACCACCAGCTTCAGCATCACCACCACCACGGACCGCAGCCTTTCGCCACACGTCAGATCTGTAAAGATAATTTATTCTTTCATAAGAGTTATGCCTCAAAGTAAACGATGCGCCCCCCCCCCCTTCCACTGCAGGTCGATAGAAACATAAAGGTTGGATCCAGTTGAAAATGGTTGACGAAAGAGTATTGTTAGTTGATGCAGTTTATCAAGGATTATATATAGGAAAATAAACACGAAGGGTCCATGAGAGGTAGTCGCACGGCACAACGGTGAACATTTTCTAGAAGTTCCTCAGTTTGTTCTCTCATTTCAACTTCCTGCAAAACTAAAACAGATTTAGTTATGGCTACAGCACACTAACGGAAAATTTTTCAGTCGCGAAACTTTCCATTTTTGGCTGTCACGTTGCCATGACTCCAACTTACTCTCACGCTTAAACTGTATGTCATTGCAGCCCTAAATTAACTCTGAAATAGAAGGTATACTCGCAGCTTTACTGCGGTCGCTTATTGTAGTGAACAAACTGCAAGCAACGACTTAATGTTTTAAATGTTCATATTAGTGGAAGAACTCCGTACTGGCAAGCCGAAGCCTTCTTGGCGATAGAGCCATTGGATGTCGCGTTGTGCGGAGGTGCAACTTTTGCATTAATGTGCACCCGCCAGTAGGTACTTCTGCACGAATAAATCAATAAACTAGTTGGATAAGTTTCATTTGTTTATCTCACATGCATATGTGTGTGTGAGGTTCAGTATTACCCTTCCTACTTGCATTATGTTAGCCAAGGAGTTTTCTTATAATTTCAATAAAACAGGAGTCAATATCGCCATCAACTTGCTTTGTTCTCGCGTTGGCTAACATAGAGTTTGCCGTCGGAAGAAATTCAATTAAATTTTTAGCCAACTCACGAAATGAGGAGCGTGTTTGTGTGCATATGAATAAGAGGAGGAGAGAAAAAGTTTGGGAACCGCTAGTAGGTATTTTTTTTTCTGTGGAAACTCTACCTCTGTTACATTCCCATCCCCCAATATTCATGGAATAGATTAGATTAGATAGGCGGCAGTAGACAAACCAATAGGACCATGTCCAAACAGACACCGGAACCTACGCCCCGGCCCTCTATGAGCTATTGCCAGTAGTCATATCTCATTTATAGTGTATTTCCCGCTCCCCCAGTAAAAAAAAAAAATAATGAAGAAAAATCTCAAGCGATAAATTTTCAAAACTTACTGGCTCAGCTGTAAATGTTGTCAAAATTATTAGAGAAGGCTGCAGTGCCCTGGTTTTAACAGTAAGTGTCGATGCTGGTGTACCATCATTCCCGAAGGTATTGTACCCTCACTCAACGCTGGCTATGCCGGGGTTACACTGTACAATCGCACGCTCTACTTATTTAAAAGCTGACGTTCAGCTCGCACGTCATTCATGCTACCGTATCTATGCTACTGACTCTTACTATACATTGGGTGAACTTGCGAACTGAGCTGAAGGTCCGCTCATAAATTGAACGCATGATTTAACAGGGTGATCCCCTACAGAATATGCCGCATGTGTCGTTAATGATGTATTTCTGGACAGGATGCATTAAGCCGCGGAGCTTTGATGTTTTCTGCTCTTACAAGCAATGTCATTCACACTGATCGTTTCTAACTTCTGGAGAAGCTGTAGATATCAGGGCTCAGGAGTATTAACGTTGCTCGTGTTCTACTACTTTCTCAGCTATGGTCATAGTAGTGAACAAAGCCTCAGGCCAAGCGAATATTAAGAACTCGCTAATTTTAACTTATCATTACAAAGCTGTGTGACGTATTAACCTAATTGCAACCGATGACTGCTTACCTTTCCAAGAGGTGGAGTCATCACTGTCGGGAATGGAAGTGATGTTAAATCGATCAGCAGGCCGCTCTTCCATCCGATCCTTGGGACGAGTGACCTGCACTTCTTCGGGGCTGGCGTAGTAACCATTGTTGACCTCACCATTATGTGTGACGTAGCCCTGTCAAATGAAAAAAGTTATATTGTTAGTTCGAAAAGTAACCTAATGAAAACCACAGGATGTTCAATAATTATCGTAACAATCTGTTTATTTGTACATGTTTTTACCTCATATTTACAAAATTTGATGTTGTATAAGTTGAAATATATGCTTAACATCTTTTACCCGCTCTGTACCCGCGCACGGAGCAAATAATACTCAAAGAGTGGCTGGCAAGCAATATGCCAGAGTACATTTCCAAGGAAGAATGGCCTCCTTCATTTCCAGACCTTAATCCCCTTGGTTTCAGCATTCGGTCCAGCTTCCCATCACAAAAATGTGGAGGTTTTGAAAGTAACACTCCTAAAAGAATGGGCTTAAATTCCCCAAGCTATCATTCGTGATTCTTGCAAAGCGTTCTCCCAACGTTTGCAACAGGTTATCGTTCCGGCGGAAGGTATATTAAATAAATTATGGGTATCCGGAAAGAATAATAATTAAACAACATGTTCATCTTGGATTTATTTGAATATTTCCATTTATTTAATAAATGTGGGCAAAAAAGAATGCAACGATAAACTTTAAACAACCTGAATTGATAACTTTGACGTCCCTCCCTCTGGGCACGTCAAAAAATGCACTGTTATTAGGAAAAAACTGATAACAGTTAATTTGTGGCAATAACGTGTTCCTACATAATACTGTCAACGGCATGGTGTGTTTAACCTAATCAGAGAACGCAGTCTTTATTTACCTGAAACAAGAGGGCGTATCAGAGATACCTGTACTGGCGTGGTTCTTGTTTTGGAATTGCAAAGATTTAAAATTGAAGCGTGTTACCGAAACAGACAGTTCCTTAAAAGTCACTGCCAAGTAGCAGATAAGTTACAGTATCAGACCAATGAATGATCGTTATATAAGAGGTACCCGAGATTCACCCGCCTTAAATGTAGAACTTACGAGGTACTTTGGGCATCTGCCCCAGTTACGCTGACACCTGATCATGACCCAAATGTGACACGTTTTAATTAGTGTTAAGGACGACCTCTCGCGGCGGCAGTTGTGGGCTGGAAACAGTTTTTGTGGAGGCCAGAAGCTTGTCAAGATAAGTCGTGCTAAAAAATGGGCAGTGGCGAACATGGAACGCAGTGTATTTATGTTCCAAGATGGATGATATCTTCTGTATCATAGGCTGATCTACTACTTCTACGGCACAAATAATGTGAAGTTATATGTGATATGGAGCAATACTTCAAGTTGTGGGTTAAGAAATGGGCAGTGACGAATTTGGAAGTTTGTTCAAATGGTGTTTGAAGCCTAATGTATAACAACCTAATAAAATTTCTGGCCGTCCCAGAACCTGATTCAAGGTTTTAGCTTTTAAGCGGCAAAAGTTTCCATAATACACTGATCAGGTACCCTTTATGCAACAATTACTATGAAATCGCCTGCAGCACAGTGCAAAATTTTATGGTTTCGTGCACTGATATGCTGTTGTGTCCTTTCCGAAATGCAGGTAAGATATCGACGAGCTGAAACTCAATTTAGTGAGTCATTAAAGTGCTTATTACGTAGCAGCAGAGACAGGAGAACTCAACAAGCGGAGAATTCCGAAAACAGGAAAAATCCTGAAATGGAGACTTCCCGAAACGGGAAGCGTCCAGAAACATAGACAGTGTACAGCGCCAAGCTGTATGAGAACTGTGGCTCTAACAAGGGTCATTGACTCACTAGCGGAATGCTGTTGTAATCCATGATTGATAGTAAATATTTTGTTGACGGACGAATCCCATTTTGATTGCGAAATAGGAAGCGAAGGCGAGAAGGATGTTTATTACTCCAGCTATCGCACGTTTATTTTCCTTCTAAATCATCGTCAATTTGTAATTTAATTTCTTAGCTTATTTGCTTTTGGTATGTCAGGGGGTATATCACTACTTGAGGCTAGTCCACTATTATCTCATAGCTACAGGATCAAAATTTCCTAATTTCTCTCCAAATTTTCTAGTTGACAAATAGGCAAATAATGTTTTCTGAGTTTAGATAAAATAAGATAATTTTCTGGGTCTAGAGCCACAAGATCTTGCTCATTCATAGCTTTAAAAAGCCGCTCCAAATTCAAGAACACGTCGCAACGTTAGCCACAAGACCTCGCTGCTGAAGACAGAAGTTCCATGAATTTACACAAATACGCCATTTTGAGAGCCTGGCATAACCACAGTAACAAGACCTCGCTGTTAAAGAGAAAGGTATCGATTTACATAAAATACACTAATTTGCAGTACCTGCCCTAACCTTAGCCAGAAGATCTCACCGCTAAAGATATCAGCTACCGTAGAGTTCAGGTAAGTCTAAAAAATGACATTCGGTGGCAGGAAGGTAAACGACAGCCGCTAGTTATAGGTCTAAAATTCAATTCTCCAAAGAAGCACTAAAAACCAACCAATACCTTCTATTACCCAGCCTATCATATACCCATTATCCTTTCGCTTCGCTCGTACTTTCGCTGCTACTTCTGCCTCTTCGGCAGTACGGCGCGACCTCTGAGACAACTAGACGATGGTTGTTACGAATTTAGGTTACCTTGGAGTTTTTGTGTTGTTCACATTATACTTCTGACCCAATTATTGTTAGGAGCCAGTAACTATGATCTGGTTATTGCAGCTATGACGAATTGTGTAGTTTTACGAGCTACGATGTAATTAATGACTTTCGGTGTAGTTGTTGAGTAACAATAAGTTTCAGAGGCAGTGATTCATTCTAGTATGCAGTTAGCAAATTATAGTGTATTTTTTGTATTACGAAATGGTGTGAGTGTTAAGTTGCGAGTTACTAGCTATACATATTGTGGCTTTTGTAGCTAGTTAGCATTGCTTATTGTAGTTATGATGTATGATTAGGTAATGTTGTTGTTATAAAACATTGATGAGTTGCTGAAGATAGCATAGCTGGCGGCAATCAACTAGTTAACACAACCAATAACTAACCTGCAGTTAATATCCTAACGATGAATTGTACCAGCTGTCTAAAAGAAAATGCTACACTTTCAATTGGCTGCGGTTGCATCATTTTAATCAAACAACAGAGTAGATCCTATACCGTGTGTTCGGAAAAAACTTTACCCGTAGTAAAATGACATTAATGAAAGAGCTTCAATTTTATATTGTATCTATGCTACGACATATCTTTATTGGTCTCTTTCCGGACGCACGGTATGAGTTGGGAATGTATCTTATATACCAAAACACAGCAGCCAATTGAAAATGTAATATTTTTTTAGACACCCAGTATAGTTACTGAGCTACTGTTATAGTTCTTGCAGTGTTATGAAATAATGTAGATGAGTAACAATATAGTTGCATTATGAGGGTACCAAGTCACGAAGAACAACTGTGGTAGAAGTGAGTAATGTACTTTTAACAAGATTGAAATTTAGGTGTTTGTGCTTATTTATTAGCTACCACAAGTTGTTGTAGTTATTACAAGTAATGCAACACGCATTAGTAACCAAGTTATGAACCGATAATTCTATTGCAAGGTTTGCTTACTAAGTAATGAGATAGATTTCAAAATAAATCTGCCGTTAATGCTCTGTACTTGCACTCATGATTTTATTTTGGCTCGAGGTATCATTTTTTGTATCAGTTTCCAATCGAAAGTAATCTGAGCTGAATACTGTTCCCAGCATCATTCCTACACAAACGTCGTCGTTGTGTCATAACCATTAACATTCCCGTTACTAGTTCCAGGTATGAGGTATTTCAAGTAGCGTTACTATTCACCATACAAGTTTCCATTGAAAAGAACTCCAGGACTCATTACCAATTTAAGTACAATTTCTCACTGGATAGTACCTGGGACTACAACATTATTTTGCATTCAGTGGAAGGTAAAATTCGCAACCCCCGCTATTCGGTATACTATCAGTCGGCATTCCCTTTCCCAAGCACAGTTCTTAATTAGCAGTCATTGCAATAGCTAGCAACATAAGGAAAATTAATGAGGCAATTACTACTTGCTTGTCCTACTGCTTGCACTACCAACCTTGGCATTTACAAAGAGGCAATGGAGAGTGGCACTAACCCTGCACGGGTCACCACTTCTCGCCAATAAACCCAAAGGTGACCTGCATATTTGGACAAGTTTTTTTGCACTGAAGCTGGACATATGATGAGCTCGTCCGGTCCATGGTTTCCAAAAATAAGTGCCAGCTGGGGTGCGGGTCGCAGCGAGCGGTGTACCCAAACATGAGGTTATACTTTCCTTGTGTAACCCTTGTGCAAACTCATGGGTTACGATGACGAGTCTCTGGTGCCTGTCCTGTGCCCGTATCTGTTGCTGTGGCTAGTGTAGAATATCTTATACACTGACTAAGTGTAATTACAACAACAACTCGTACACCATGTCGTAAAACATAACGGCAAAAGATCTTGCACTGGAGTATCTGTAGTGAGATTCCGCTGTAAGGAGGATGAACTACAGCTAGTTTAATTTCTTAAAGTTAGTAAAGATCAGTGGTGTTAATTCCACACTGGAGAACACAGTTTTTATTCAGGGCAGCACAACTGCTTTCAAATCAAATTATTTCTGCTTGAAAAAATAGTTATTTTCTATATATTATGTATGTGGAAACTAGAATGCCTCGGTGGCGTAAGACCATCACCCGCGTTAGGGGGTAAATTCAACGAAGTCATTTTTGATGAACGAGGCAAGGGCACAGTAGCATTCCATTAGATACTTGCTCTTCAACACTAACATAGGAAAAAGTAGAACGCCCCGTTCTTCAGTCGATCTGTCGCGGTGGAAAAAATTCAACGCCGTCATTTTTATGGCCATCTAGTTGTAGATATTTTGTCATGGGTCACATCTAGGTCAACCCACCAAAATCCCAAGAAAAAAAATTATGAAGATTGCTCAACTCCTTCGACCACTTATTGGGTGGACAGACGTACAAATATATATATAATTATAACTATACTTAAATCTTCAACGAAAACATTATCACCTCTCTCACTTCGTTCGCGGGCAATAATCATTCCTTCTGTCGCATGAGTATGCAGTCTACAGAGGAAACTAAAGGTCGAGGCTGCTCCTGTATCATTTCTTAATTTCAATCATCATTAAAATTCTAACTTTTTCTAGCCAATATTAGTGTAAAGGTGATATAGAGCAAAGTGAAAGAAAACAAAAACAGGAAGTATTCATCAGACTCCAGAATGACTGATTCATCCTCTGACTTTTATGGGAGCATATTTCATCTGCTTTCATCGCTGCAAGCATCATTGAAATTACCGGCCTGTGCGCTTTGAAGATAACAAC
Source organism: Parhyale hawaiensis (assembly GCA_001587735.2). Taxonomy (NCBI): domain Eukaryota; kingdom Metazoa; phylum Arthropoda; class Malacostraca; order Amphipoda; family Hyalidae; genus Parhyale; species Parhyale hawaiensis. The sequence continues at coordinate 3,061,834 of LQNS02276924.1, read as the reverse complement.
TCCTTTCCTATCGCCCTGACTGTTGATGTCATTTGCCTCTCGTTTTGTCTTCAGTTGTTAAGTCGAGGGTCGTATTGTTGCCTATCAGCTCCCGTGCAGGGCGCACAAAATCTATCAATATAAATATTAAGACACATTGGTCTTTATTCTAGTCTTTTGATTCTGATAAAAAAAATAACCTTACTCATGGTTATTTCATCTTGATACTACACGCATCGTATCAGAGCACAGAGCACCCTATAAGGCTTGACGTACCGGTAATGCTAACACCGAGAAGAAACTAGTAGTAGGGAAGAGTGAATTTCAGCTAAGGATAAAGTTCACTTGCATTTAAAGATAACACAGAAAATAAGATTAGATTAGATAGGCGGCAGTAGACGGACCAAGAGGCCCATTACCAAAGAGACACCGGAACTTACGCCCCGGCCCTCTATGAGCTATTGCCATTATGTTAGTAGGACATAGACGACTGGGTAAAAAACGAAAAAAGGGGGAAAGAATCTCAGCCAAAGAGACGATCATGAATGCATGCAAGCACGATCTTACTGCAAGGCAAGGTGTACATATATATAAATAGCTGTATTTAAGCTCTCGGTACAGTTGAAACAGTAATCTAAGTATATATGTGGCAATAGTTCAAGAAGGCCGGGGTGTTAGTCCCGGTGTCTCTTTGGGAATGGGCCTCTTGGTTCGCCTACTGCCGCCTATCTAATCTAATCTAGTATATCAAATACGGGTGCCAAAACACATATTGAGTTTTTGTAAAATACACATTGAGATTGATATACTACTTATGTACAGAATGTTTGTTGAACGATAAGGTATTTTCTTAATTAATCAACTTGTTATTGAGTCTGATTAAAGTTGATTTAACAAGAAAATGCCCTGTCGGTAATCGAACTTGTATCAAATACATGCAAGAAGATATATTTCTTCGGCTTCTATACTCGCTGATGTTGACATGAATAGAACTCCCAATTGCAAATCCTCATTCGAGGTCCAGCAAAGACTTCCAGGGAAATGTCAGCGCAGAATACTTTGCAATTGTCTTTATGTGTAACAGACAAACAGACCTGCTGATAAACGCATAAAGCCCGTTACTAATCTCAGTACAAGCTCGTGTATGTATATATTCATCTTACACACATTACTGAGCTACGTATTACTTGCCTTTGGATTAGTCCAGAAATTGACACAAACTCCAATTTCTGGGGGAAAACTATATTTTTTGTCAGAAGCAGGAGTGAGTGCAAGCACTCAATCTTGCACTCACTCCTACTTCTGACAAAAAATATATTTTCCCCCCAATTGGAGTTTGTGTCAATTTCTGGAGTAATCCAAAGGCAAGCAATGCGCAGCTCAATAATTTGTGTAAGACGAATATATACATACAGGAGCTCGTACTGAGATCAGTAACGGGGTTTGTTCTCCCACTTGCAAATGGCAACACTCTCGTGTCGCGGCAAACATTTGTGGTTTTTATATAAGAAGCGAGTTTTTTATACTTAAAAGATAAAGAAAGGTCGGCCGCATCGCTATAGTGAGGCGCAGAAGCCTATAGAGGGCATCCCAGTTTTTTTTTTAATAGAAACACCTCGTTTGTAAATGTAGGTTTACATCAACTTCCAGTCCTCCCATAAATATAAATTGAAACAAATATAAGCTCACCGGGCAAAAAAAATTAGTCACCTGTTACCAATAAGCTGTAGGACTTCCACGAGCACGTATAATAGCAGCAATTCTGGGAGGCAATGAGTCTACAAGATTTCTAATGTACACTTGATGCATTTCGAACCACTCTTGTGTCAATCGATTTCGTAAATCAGCTAAAGTACGTGGAGGATCTTCTCGGTGTCTAACTTGTCGTTCAAGATGGTTCCATAATTTCTCTATGGGGTTCATGTCTGAAGACTTAGCCGGCCATTCTAGGTGCTTCACATAGCCAGAATGGTTTTCATGCCAATGCATGACCGATGTAGCCCAATATATACCGCAGTTACCATCCTGAAATATTGGCAATGTAGCAGTTCGATCCTCATACGGGTACTATCCAAATGTCACAACTTGGTTATTTAATGAGTCAATGCAGCGTTTCTGATTTAATTTGATGGTTATTTCAACCAAAGGGACCACTTCCGAGTAATTACAACAGCCCCAGAGCAAAACCTTCTGCTTGTGCAAGTTGTGATATGCGGCGGCGGTCCCAATCAGTTAGCCGTTTTTTGCGACCGCGATCACGCCTAGCATTGCCTTTATACCCGATTGCTTCCATTCTTTGAAAGCTCGCAAAACCGTACGGCACGAAACACCAGCAAACTCCGCTATTTCCTTTACTCAATGTCCCCTAGGTCGACCAAAAATCGACAACACCTTTTTGCCATTCCGTGACATCTTGATTTATTTCCATCGTTCTAGAGCAGAAGAGGAACACGTCTATACCTGGGCAGCTGGCAATGAAGACTGGTGCTTCCAGAGAGCATCCTTATACCTTAAACTTCTATGGGGTTCAAAATTCTGCTATTATGCGTACTCGTGGAGGTGCTGCACCTCTTTAGTAACACGTGATCAATTTCTTGTCCAGTGAGCTTACATATCGTTCAAAGGGCCCATGAGCATCTGCAGGGGATCAAGTCAGTAGTGAATGGTTTTTAGTGGCGCTTCTGAGCAGCATGTCCAACATTCTTGGGTTCCTCAATGTTTTTGGGCGTTTCCTGTCCCTCTACGTCGGGCAAATTGCTATCATGAATACATTAGCTTACTTTATGTCATGCATTGTATCCCTCTAAGTAACAGATATGTAAATTCTCTCTTTCGAAACTTTAGCCAAAAATGCTGGTTTCGCTGCATTGAATCTTTTTTCAGGTGTTATAGGCCACCCAAGAACGTTTGATACGGCTGGAAATTTTATTTATTTATTTTCATTATTGTTATTTTTATTATCTTTGGGTGTTTGATTGAGTCGTCGGTCGTTTCATGGGTAACTGATTCAAGGTTAACACCTAAACTTCGAGACAACGGAGCCATGCCAAATCTCCTGTCTATCGTTTTCAATGACAGACAGACCCCGGCTGCTATCGGCTCTGACGAGCCAGTGAAACGACCCCTTAACACTAGTGATGGTATCAGTCATGACTGAATGGTAGTTCAGCCATGGTATCTGCAGACAACATCAAAAGTGAAAGGGCTGTAAATAAGAAGAGAAGCAGCAAAATGAAATTTAAAGACATAGAGAATAACGAATTGACCTTCTTATTGCTTGCAGTGACTTGCGTTTTTGTTGCCCAGTCATGTGCCCTGACAAGTTTTACAGTGAGGAAGGAAGTTACTAACATACTTGGCTGGAAAGTTAATGGGCGATAGAAAAAGCAGAATTAATTCTCGGCCGAGGACATGCG
>LQNS02276924.1:2976569-3025951 GCA_001587735.2 Parhyale hawaiensis | reverse complement strand
GCCTCACGTAAGCAATGCCGCTCTCCGATTGGATAAGCCACTCAGCCAGTTTAAGGGAAAAGTTTACTCGCAACGCTCCCGTAGGATAAATAGATAGGGTGCACTCAAGGAGCTTCTATTGAGAAGGAGGGAGCCCTGAGGCCCAAATACAGATTCGCCAGTGAGTCAACCAGATCTCTTATGGCTGTGAGATCTCATTGGTGGATGTCACGGGGAGCAGTGCGTTGCACGAGGGAGCAGCAGACAAACCGAGAAACTGATATGCGATTGGTGCATACGCGACTGGCTGCAGCCATAAGAGACTTTTTACTGATATGCAATTGGTGCATCCGATGACTGGCTGACAGCCATAAGAGACTCTTGAGCTTCAATGAGCTAGGCTACTGGCTCCCTCCTTCTCTATACAAGCTCCTTGGGTGCACTCCTCCTCTCTATTAGAACCTCCTTGGGTGTGTTTAACCTAATCAGAGAATGCAGTTTTTATTTGCCTGAAACAGGAGGGCGTATCAGAGATACCGGTTATTGGCTTGCATATTGTTTTGGAATAGTACAGATTTAAAATTGAAGCGTGTTACCAAAACAGAGAGTTCCATAAAAGTCACTGCCAAGTGGCAGGTAAGTTACAGTACCTCACCAATGAATGATCGTTATATAACAGGTACTCGAGATTCACCCGCCTTGAATGTAGAACTTACGAGGTACTTTGGGCATCTGCCCCAGTTACGCTGACACCTGATCATGACCCAAATGCGACACGTTTTAATTAGTGTTAAGGACGACCTCTCGCGGCGGCAGTTGTGGGCTGGAAACAGTTTTTTGTGGAGGCCAGAAACTTGTCAAGATAAGTCGTGCTAAAAAATGGGCAGTGGCGAATATGGAACGCAGTGCATTTACGTTCCAAGATGGATGATATCTTTTGTATCATAGGCTGATCTACTACTTCTACGGCACAAATAATGCGAAGTTATATGTGACATGGAGCAATACTTCAAGATGTGGGTTAAGAAATGGGCAGTGACGAATTTGGGAGTTTGTTCAAATGGTGTTTGAAACCTAATGTATAACGACCTAATAGAATTTTTGGCCGTCCCAGAACCTGATTCAAGATTTTAGATCCTAAGTGGCAGAAATTTTCCATAATAAACTGATCAGGTGCCCTTTACGCAACAAGTACAATGGAGTAGCCTGTAGCACAGTGCAAAATTTTATGGCTCGTGTAATGATATTCCGAAATGCAGGTAAGATATCGACGAGCTGAAACTCAATTTAGTGAGCCATTAAAGTGCTTATTACGTAGCAACAGAGACAGGAGAACTCAATAAACGGAGAATTCTGAAAATAGGAAAAATCCTGAAATGGAGACTTCCCGAAACGGGAAGAGTCCACAAACATAGACAGTGTACAGCGCCATGGTGTATGAGAATTGTGGCACTAACAAGCGTCATTGACTGACTAGCGGAACGCTGCTGTAATCCATGATTGATAGTAAATATTTTGTTGACGGTCGAATCTCATTTTGATTGCGAAATAGGAAGCGAAGGCGAGAAAGATGTTTATTATTCCAGCCATCGCACGTTTATTTTCCTTCTAAATCATCGTCAATTTGTAATTTAATTTCTTAACTTATTTGCTTTCGGTATGTCAGGGGGTATATCACTACTTGAGGCTAGTCCACTATTATGTCATAGCTACAGGATCAAAATTTCTTAATTTCTCTCCAAATGTTCTAATTGACAAATAGGCAGATAATGTTGTCTGAGTTTACATAAAATAAGATATTTTTCTGGGTCTAGAGCCACAAGATCTTGCTCATTCATAGCTTTAAAATCCGCTCCAAATTCAAAAACACGTCGCAACGTTAGCAAAAAGACCTCGCTGTTGAAGACAGAAGTTCCTTGAATTGACACATAATACGCTATTTTTAGAGCCTGGCATAACCTCAGTAACAAGACCTCGCTGTTAAAGAGAAAGGTATCGATTTACATAAAATACACTAATTTCCAGTACCTGCCCTAACCTTAGCCAGACGATCTCACCGCTAAAGATATCAGCTACCGTAGAGTTCAGGTAAGTCTAAAAAAAATGACATTCGCGAGCAGGAAGGTAAACGACAGCCGCTAGTTATAGGTCTAAAATTCGATTCTCCAAAGAAGCACTAAAAACCAACCAATACCTTCTATTACCCAGCCTATCATATACCCATTATCCTTTCGCTTCGCATGTACTTTCGCCGCAACTTCTGCCTCTTTGGCAGTACGGCGCGACCTCTGAGACAGCTAGACGATGGTTGTTACGAATTTAGGTTACCTTGGGGTTTTTGTGTAGTGCACATTATACTTCTGACCCAATTATTGTTAGGAGCCAGTAACTATGATCTGATTATTGCAGCTATGACGAATTGTGTAGTTTTATGAGTTACGATGTAATTAATGACTTTCGGTGTAGTTGTTGAGTAACAATGAGCTTCGGAGGCAGTGATCCATTTTAGTATACAGTTAGCAAACTACAGTGTATTTTATGTATTACGAAACGGTGTGAGTGTTAAGTTGCGAGTTACTAGCTGTAGGTATTGTGGCTTGCATAGTTAGTTATCATTGCTTATTGTAGTTATGATGAATGATTAGGTTATGCTGTAGCCATAAAACATTGATGAGTTGCAGAAGATAGCATAGCTGGCGGCTATCAACTAGTTAGCACAACCAATAACTAACCTGCAGTTAATATCCTAACGATGAATTGTACCAGCTGTCTAAAAAATTCTTACATTTTCAATTGGCTGCTGCTGAATCATTTTAATCAAACAAAGGAACAGATCCTATACCGTGTGCCCGGAAAAATATTTATGCCGGTGAGTGGAGTGAAGAGGGGAGAAAATTAGACGATAATGGGAAAGATGTTAGTAGGTAGAGAGGAAAATGGAAGAAAGGTGAAAATAGAAAAATAGGAAGAGAATGAATGACCCGGCAGTGCCGGTTTAGTTAGGGCAGGTTATGCAATTAGATTACTGAGTGGTTTGCAGTTGGAAAGGAAAAATATTTACCCGCAGCAAATGACACGACATGGGTTCGAAATGTATCTTGTATACTGAAACGCACCAGCGAATGGAAAATGTAACATTTTTTTAGTCACCCACTATAGTTACTGAGCTACTATTATTGTTCTTGCAGCGTTGTGAAATAGTGTAGACGAGTAACAATATAGTTGCATTATGAGGTTGCAGAGTCAAGAAGAACAACTGTGCTAGAAGTGAATAATGTACTCTTAAAGAGATTAAAATTAAGGTGTTTGTGCTTATTTATTAGTTACCACGAGTTTTTGTAGTTATAACAAGTAATGCAACACGCATTAGTAACAAAGTTATGAACCGATAATTCTATTGGTTTTGCTTACTAAGTCATATGTTGATAAAGATATTGATATATATGAAGAAATGTGATGTTTTCAAAATGAAACTGCCGTTAATGCTTTTTGCTTGCACTCATGATGTTATTTTGGCTCGAGGTACCATTCTTTGTACCAGTTTCCAATTGAAAGTAATCTAAGCTGCAATACTGTTCCAGTATCATTCCTACTCAAACGTCGTCGATGTGGCATAACCATTCCCGTTACCAATTCCAAGTATGAGGTATTTCAAGTAGCGTTATTATTCACCATACAAGTTCCCATTGAAAAGAACTCCAGGATTCATTACCAATTTAAGTACAATTTCTCACTGGATAGTACCTGGGACTACAACATTATTTTGCATTCAGTGGAAGGTAAAATTCGCAACCACCGCTATTCGGTATACTATCAGTCGGCATTCCCTTTCCCAAGCACAGTTCTTAATTAGCAGTCATTGCAATAGCTAGCAACATAAGGAAAATTAATGAGGCAGTTACTACTTGCTTGTCCTACTGCTTGCACTACCAACCTTGGCATTTACAAAGAGGCAATGGAGAGTGGCACTAACCCTGCACGGGTCACCACTTCTCGCCAATAAACCCACAGGTGACCTGCATATTTGGACAAGTTTTTTTGCACTGAAGCTGGACATATGATGAGCTCGTCCGGTCCATGGTTTCCAAAAATAAGTACCAGCTGGGGTGCGGGTCACAGCGAGCGGTGTACCCAAACATGAGGTTATATGTTCCTTGTGTAACCCTTGTGCAAACTCAAGGGTTACGATGACGAGTCTCTGGTGCCTGTCCTGGGCCCGTATCTATTGGTGTGGCTAGTGTAGACTATCTTATCCACTGACTAAGTGCAATTACAACAACAACTCGTACACCATGTCGTAAAACATAACGGCAAAAGATCTTGCATTGGAGTATCTGTAGTGAGATTCCGCTGTAAGGAGGATGAACTACAGCTAGTTTGATTTTAATAAAGTTAGTGAAGATGAGTGGCATTGATTCCACACTGAAGAACACAGTTTTCATTTAGGGCAGCCCAACTGCTGCCAAATCAAATTATTTCTGCTTGAAAAAATAGTTATTTTTTATATATTATGAATGTGGAAACTAGAATGCCTCGGTGGCGTAAGACCATCACCCGCGTTAGGAGGTAAATTCAACGAAGTCATTTTTGATGAACGAGGCTTGCGCACAGTAGCATTCCATTAGATACTTGCTCTTCAATACTAACATAGGAAAAAGTAGAACGCCCCGTTCTTCAGTCGATCTGTCGCGGTGGAAAAAATTCAACGCCGTCACTTTTATGGCCATCTAGTTGTAGTTTTTTGGCATGAGTCACATTTAGGTCAACCTACCAAAATCCCTAGAAAAAAAAATTATGAAGATTGCTCAACTCCTTCGACCACTTATTTAGTGGACAGACGTACAAATATATATATTTATAAATATACTTAAATCTTCAATGAAAACATTATCACCTCTCTCACTTCGTTCGCGGGTGGTAATCATTCCTTCTGTCACATGAGTATGCAGGCTACAGAGGAAACTAAAGGTCGAGGCTGCTCCTGTATCATTTCTTGAATTGCAACTTAATTTCAATCATCATTAAAATTCTAACTTTTGCTAGCTAATATGAATGTGAAGGTGATACAGAGCAAGGTGAAAAAAAAAAAAACAGGAACTATTCTTCAGAAAGACTCCAGAATGACTGATTAATCCTCTGACTTTCATGGGAGCATATTTCATCTGCTTTCATCGCTGCAAGCATCATTGAAATTACCGGCCTGTGCGCTTTGAAGATAACAACTCCTGTCGCATCGTCCTCACTGTTGATGTCATTTGCCTCTCATTTTGTCTTCAGTTGTTAAGTCGAGGGTCGTATTGTTGCTATCAGCTCCCATGCAGGAAGGGGCCCTCAAATCTATAATTATAAATATTAAGACACATTGGTCTTTATTCTAGTCTTTTGATTCTGATAATAATAAATTACATACTTACTCATGGTTATTTCATCTTGATACTACGCGCATCATATGAGAGCATAGAGCACCTTATAAGGTTTGACGTACCTGTAATGCTAACACAAGAAGGAACTAGTAGTAGGAAGGAGTGACTTTCAGCTAAGGATAAGCTTGACTTGCATTTAAAGATAACAAAGGAAATAAGATTAGAATAGGTAGGCGGCACTATACGAACCAAGAGGCTTATTCCCAAGAAGACACCCGAACTTACGCCCCGGCCCTCTATGAGCTATTGCCATTATGTTAGTAGGATATAGAGGACTGGGGAAAAAAAGAAAAGAGGGGGGAAGATTCTCAGCCAAAGAGGCGATCATGAATGCATACAAGCACGATCTTACTGCAAAGCAAGGTGTATATAAATAGCTGTATATAAGCTCTCGGTACGGGTGAAACAATAATCTAAGTATATATGTACAGTATGTTTGTTAAATATAAAGTATTTTCTTAATCAATCAACTTATTGTTGAGTCTGATTAATGTTGTGTCAGTAATCGAGCTTGTATCAAATACATACAAGAAGATATATTTCTTCGGCTTCTATACTCGCTGATGTTGGCATGAGTATAACTCCCAATTACAAATCCTCATTCGAGGTCCTGCAAAGACTTCCAGGGAGGTGTCAGTGCAGAGAACTTTGCAATTATCTTTATGTGTGACAGACAAACGGACGTACAGATAAACGACCAAACGCCGTTACTAATCTCAGTACAACCTCATGCATGTATATATTCATCTTACACAAATACTGAGCTACGCATTGCTTGCTTGCCTTTGGATTACTCCAGAAATTGACACGAACTCCAATTTTTGGGAAAAAAAAAATATCTTTTGTCAGAAGCAGCGGTGACTGCAAGACTTGAGTGCAGGCAATGGCTGCCTTCACCTGCAAGCGATGGCAACACTCTCGTGTCGCTGCAAACATTTGTGGTTTTTATATAAGAAGCGAGTTTTTTATATTTAAAAGATAAAGAAAGGTCGGCCGCATCACTATAGTGAGGCTCAGAAGCCTATAGAGGGCATCCCAGTTTTTTTTTAAGCAGAAACACCTCGTTTATAGGTGTATATAGGTTTACATCAATTTCCAGTCCTCCCATAAATATAAAGTGAAACAAATGTAAGCTCACCTGACGAAAAATCAGTAACCTGTTACCAATAAGGGGTAGGACTTCCACGAGCACGTATAATAGCAGCAACTCTGGGAGGCAATGAGTCTACAAGATTCCTAATGTACACTTGATGCATTTCGAACCACTCTTGCGTCAATCGATTCCGTAAATCAGCCAAAGTACGTGGAGGATCTTCTCGGTGTCTAACTTGTTCAAGATGGTTCCATAAATTCTCGATGGGGTTCATGTCTGGAGACTTAGCCGGCCATTCTAGGTGCTTCACAGTGCCAGAATGGTTTTCATGCCAATGCATGACCGATGTAGCCCAATGTATACCGCAGTTACCATCCTGAAATATTGGCAAGGTAGCTGTTCGATCCTCATACGGGTACTGTCCAAATGGCACAACTTGGTTATTTATTAAATCAATGCAGCGTTTCTGATTTAATTTGATGGTTATTTCAACCAAAGGGACCACTTCCTAGTAGTTAAAACAGCCCCAGAGCATAACGGATCCACCTTCTGCTTGTGCAAGTTGTGATATGCGGCGGCGGTCCCAATCAGTTAGCCGTTTTTGCGACCGCGATCACGACTAGCGTTGCCCTTTATACCCGATTGCTTCCATTCTTTGAAAGCTCGCAAAACAGTACGGCATGAAACACCAGCAAACTCCGCTATTTCCTTTACTCGATGTCTCCTAGATCGACCAAAAATCGACAACTCCTTTTTGCCATTCCGTGACATCTTGATTTATTTCCATCGTTCGAGAGCAGAAGAGGAACACTGGGCAGCTAGCAATGAAGACTGGTGCTTCCAGAGTGCTTCCTTATACCCTAAACTCATAGAGGGTTCAAAATTCTGCTATTATGCGTACTCGTGGAGGTGCTGCACCTTACTCGTAACAGGTGATTAATTTCTTGTCCTGTGAGCTTATATATCGTTCAAAGGGCCCATGAGCATCTGCAGGGGCTCAAGTCAGTAGCGAAGAGTTTTTAGTGGCGCTGCTGAGCAGCATGTCCAACATTCCTGGGTATAGCTCAATGTTTTTTTGGGTGTTTCCTGTCCCTCTACGTCGAGCATGTTGCTATCATGAATACATTAGCTTATTTTATATCATGCATTGTATCCCTTTAAGTAACAGATATGTAAATTCTCTCTTTCGAAACGTTTGCCAAAAATGCTGGCTTCGCTGCATTGAATCCCTTTTCAGGTGTTAAAGGCCAGCCAAGAACGCTTGATACGGCTGGAAATTTTATTTATTTATTTTCATTATTGTTATTATTTTTTTTCTCTTTGAGTGTTTGATTGAGTCGTCGGTCGTCTCATGGGTAACTGATTCAAGATTAACACCTAAGCTTTGAGACAACGGGGCCATGCCAAATCACCTGTCTATGGTTTTGAATGACAGACAGGCCCGCCCGGCTTCCATCGGCTTTGAGGAGCCAGTCCAACGACTCCTTAATATTAGTGACGGTATCAGTCATGACTGAATGGTAGCTCAGCAATGGTATCTGCAGGCAACATCAAAAGTGAAAGGGCTGTAAATAAGAAGAGAAGCAGCAAAATGAAATTTACAGACATAGAGAATAACGAATTGACCTTCTTGTTGCTTGCAGTGACTTGCGTTTTTGTTGCCCAGTCATGTGCCCTGACAAGTTTTACAGTGAGGAAGGAAGTTACTAACATACTTGGCTGGAAAGTTAATGGGCGATAGAAAAAGCAGAATTAATTCTCGGTCGAGGACATGTGTGTATCTGCAACGAATTGCCCGCGTGATCACCGGAAATTGCAGCACGTAAGAAAAAAAAAATCTACCCTCTCTCAGGGGCAGTTTTTTTCATGGAAGTGTCCTAGAAAGGGCAAAGAATATTCACAGCTGAAACGACTACACCTCTTCCTTGTGTGGAGGGGAAGTTGCCACTTGAGCCTACAAGCAGAAAACGTTCTGTACCTTATCACCCATACATATATAATTAATTTGGTATTTTTTGTAAGTAGCTGAAAGGCTATGATTAAAAAGAAAGCTTATTTTAAATCATCAAAATCTAATAACAGTTGACGTTGATGTAACTAAAAGTTAATTTCTAAATATGATGCTAGATTTATAATAACTGAAACGTAATAAAAATGAAGCATAAATTCATGGTGGTCTGACAAATAAATGAAATTTGATTGATAATTATTGAACTTGATATAAAATAGCTGACGTCACAATAAATCTTGATTTACAATGGGAGCGTTAGCGCTTATTACAATCAGCACGACATTGTTATGCAGGGAGTTATCTTAAGGAAGGTAAGAAAAACGTTTCTACTGTGAATGCAATATAAAAAATATACAAAAGATTGAGCCAGACATTTCGCAGCTTCAATTAGTGGGAATATAAGTAACATCATGTCCACACGGTAATGAAATTTTTCTGTTAAAAAAATACATATATCTTTTAAAAGTTACACTTGGAAACTGGCTCCAGCTATTCTACATATTTAGTAATTCAGAACTATGATATCATAAGTACCATACACCCTGTCATAAGACACTTTTGCAAACTAAAATTGACAGAAGGCACCAGACCAACGTATGCTAACATGAGTCCATTTTAATCTTGCATGAAACTCAGTTCATTTAGAATATTTCCAATGAGTGGTCTGGATACACTACCTCTATCAGTAGGTTATATGTATAATTGTACAAGAGTACCATCGATTTCTCTACGAATTAATTAACACGCAAGCCAAAATCGGATAAACAGGCAAGAATTACAAGAAAAAAAAAATGTGGCAGTACCTTTCTAGTTCACCTCTGTCAAGGCCTGCCCCGAAGAACGTAATTAAATAGAATTTTCTATTTTTCAAGCGATTGCCATAAATTGCATAGTGAAAGATGGACCAAAGCCCACCCTGTACTTAAGGACGACCTTTGCAATATGCATAAGGAGGTCAAGGATACCAAGGATGCATGCAGCATAGGACATGCTGGGCAGCGGCCAGCTCTCCACAGGATAGAGCAGAGGTCACCCCCTCCCAAGTAAGAGGGAAACTGCAGCAGCGGCGCTAGGGAAGAAGGAAGTGAAGAGTCAAAAAGGACATGCCACCTGAGGAAGGTCAATCTCAGGCGGAGAGGAAGCTGTTGCAATCTCAGGATGTTTAAGTATCCTTCGGCCAGAGCGGAAGCGTGAAATAAATGGAAGAGGGAAAGTAATCTAAGTGACTCTGCGCTTCCCAGGAACATTTTCCGGACGTGGGGCCATAATGTACAGTGAGTTGGAAGACTGAGCGGTCCCATGGAGCTTAGGAAAACATTCTTGGTTATTTAAAATTTATGATGTATTTGTGTGTTAGTACAGCAACTAACTTTCCAATTATGGATAAGGTGAAAGCCAGGGTAGTTTGTCACCACTACAGGTAAGTCTGGAATGATGATATCTAATTGGGTTCGATATTTAAATAAAAACCACGAAATAAAATTTTATCCGAATCAGATAGATCCATTAAAATATATATATCGTACAAACTTTTGGTAATTTTCGGCTTGTAGAAATACACATCATTATATACATTATAAATTAACGCCATTTCATAGACGCACAGTTTCTTAGCGTGTACACGCTCAGGTAATAATGAGCACGCGTGCGTTTCTTTTCGGTTCGATGTCTGAATTCAAAATACAAAAATCGAGACCGAAAAATGTTGTTCTCTGGACATGCCCACAACATATTGCTTGTGGTCCTGAGAGCTCGACCGTGCGAGAAATACAGTCAGTCATTAGCATAGGGAGGATGAGGAGCGGAAGCTTGCCATGGAGTGCGCCCTACGTAAGGCACGCCCTACGGAAGTCACTGCACTGCATACCTGTTGTTGCCTGCAAGGTACAGTGCGCAGGAAGTCTACCTGCAATTACATAACTAATGGAGATGTTGTATGCTTTAGACACCATTGCACGGCTTGTACGCNCTTGCCATGGAGTGCGCCCCACGTAAGGCACGCCCTACGGAAGTCACTGCACTGCATACCTGTTGTTGCCTGCAAGGTACAGTGCGCAGGAAGTCTACCTGCAATTACATAACTAATGGAGATGTTGTATGCTTTAGACACCGTTGCACGGCTTGTACGCACTTATTTTTGTTCACCCCAATGACTACTACATATATATACTGGTATTAAACATAGTTACCAGGCCCCATTTTGTTGATTAAAAGTTTTCATACAAGGATATATTCTGGCGGACGCTATCCTTGCCAGAATATCTATGGCCCTTTCGCCCTAATGATCAACTTGAGTGACTTTCCTCGCCGGATGCTACATCTGGCAGCAGTTCTTGTTAATAAGGACAGTTTGTTAGGTTAGGTACGGTGGAAAAGGTTTTCTTCCTCCTTACTCTATACCTTGTTTTCCTGCCAGTCGTAACACACTGCCAAGTTTGAGACTTATAAAATTCATGTGAGTTCTCATCCACTTTGAAACATTCGGGCAAAGATAAAGATATTTGTGATGCGCCCGACGTGACATAGGCCTGGCCACGGAAATGCAAGTAATCTTATCTTATAGCTCCTGCAGCTGCAAAATTTCCAATGTGCGACCGTTGGGAAGGAGGGGGGGGGGCACTGGGACAATCTTCCTGGACGAGCTTTTTGTGGACCCGTGTTCAAATTTATTTTTGCATGCTTAGCATAATACTGACAGTTGATCTTAGTCAATCGGTACGGATATTAATTATTGTCGTCAGCCTTTAACGGGAAAAGACCACTTGGGCAATTCGCGGCAACGGGTGTCCTTGTAAAACCCTTGTAACTGTAAATCCTGCCTCACCTTTAATCACTTTTGTGAAGGCAAGTCTTAGTTAAACAAACGCAACATGTTGGTGGGCATTTCATCATAAATTTCAAGAGTTTTTTTTTTCACGAGAGAATGAAATTAAATTCATAGCTGACGGTGGTTCTGCAATGAATACATTTGGTAGTACAAAAGACCTTCAATTTTTGCTGTAAGGTTCTTAAATTATCATTATTCTTCAGTGCTTTAACTACATTCGTAATGACGCTACTTGTGACTCCCCCCAATTAAATATATATAGATAATGGTTCAGGACTGTTGGTGCGCTGACGATAGCAGACGAAGATGGGCACATGCGGAAATTTGCAAGCGATCCGCAAGCGTAAATAACGTCGGAGGTGGCAGTCTTCTTGCAGTTGGTTTCACTCTAGCGATTTGGCTGAAGACAGTTACAGATGGCCGCAACTGCCCAGCTCTTGTAGTAAGTGTTATATTTCCTTATAAGGACGCAAAACTGTCCTTGTGCTATACGCTTGACAAGCACTAGCAGCATCCGTAAGAAGATGGCAATAAGTTTTCATGCAACACAGCTAGTAAACGCTTGAAATTTCGTGCTTCCTGGTAAAATTTGACGGCTTGTTGTTCGTAAATACCTAATTCAGCTCTCAGTATATGATTAAAAGTAGTAAACTATGGTTATTTTTCAAATTTTAAGTTTCAGGGAAGTAAATTTACTCGTATATTGTAGAAAATATTTTTGTTGCGATGCACAACGTACTACTTCTCTGCTATTTTCGGATCATAACAAAAGAAAGTAGAGCATAAACGTCGATTTGCGGGCTGGTGTAATATTGAACGTTTATTTTACTGGAGGAAGAAAGAGAGCAGGGCTTCATGTCTAACGAAGTCATTGGGTCCGATCGCTCATGGAGAGCAATACTAATGAACGAACTGGTTCTCTAATGAGCAAAAAGTACTCAATTGTCTGATAGTACCCATGGCCTGTGGATTGCCACAGTGCAGCGTATGCTGCACACGTAGTACGACAGGCTGGTGAAATGCAAGGCTGAATCCTTGCTGGATCCTAGAAAGGCGATTTAAAGGTTAGAAGCTGAGCAGCGCAGCGGGAGGTGGTCAGTGGACCCAGTGCTCTACCACCCATAGCACTGTTGTAGATAATTCAGCTGGTTTACGCAATAATGTATGCATAATTGAAGGGCAGAAGTCCTAGTGGGCTACTTGCAAGCTTCAAAGTAGATACTGTAAATTATTGTAGCTAACGATTCCGACAGCATGAAGTAGACTAGTCTATCGTTGCTCATATTCTTGAGATAATCAGAGCTATAGAGCAGACCGTGAGCGGTATCACACCGTTTTGTGGTGAAGTTCCAAATCTGAGACAGTATTTGGTAGTCATTGAAGCTAGATTTCTGCTCTTCAAATATTTTATGCGTATGTACTCACATACTAACTCAATCGTAGAGATGTTTTAGTTCTAACTAATTTGCTTAACATATTCCGAGGTGGGCTGTCGGTGCGACATGCAGTCGTGACACAGGAGTAGGAAAGGGTCAGGATACGGAAGAGGGGGGGGGGGGGCAGGGCTGCAGACTACCAAGCCTGGATGGTAATTGCAGTAAGTGCATTTGGCAGCAGGTGCACAGCATCAGAACATTTTTGAACATTGGTATGGCTTGCAAAATTATTAGTGTTGACAGCAATAATTGTCAGTAACCTACGCAAGGATGTGTCTATTTCATCATTTTCAGTTCGTCTGCTTATAACGACGGATGAGCGCTGACTGTCCACAGGTGTATAACTATAGAGGCCGGCGGCGAAAATTTCTCCCTGTGTTAGCGTTAAGAATGAATACTTCAGGGTGCTGCCATCTTACCCGCTGGGCGCTGCATCCATATGAGGAAAACAAATGATTTTATCATTATTATTTATGTGTGCGTGCAGGATAAGGTATATATAAATTACGACACCTGCAAAGTTGTGAAATCTGCAATGGTTTGCATTGCATTTGAAGCTTTCCACATTTATTTACAAAAATCTTGGCTGGAACCCCTCAGACAATAATTAGATTTTTTCGTAACCAAAATAATAATAATACAAGAAATTATAAGCAGCACCATCACTGGTATAGGTTGGAAGTGTAGTGACATGGTCTGGTGTGGGTAATTTCCAAATCCACGACGGCGTTGCCACTCAGCGTCTCTCGTTATTTGAACAGCGAGAATAAATCGGCAAGAAATAACAAAGGACCGCTTGCTTGCTTGCCTGCGAGGTACTTGAACTTTGGGAAAAAGAATGTCAGGGGAATTAGGTCGCCCAACTTGCACCAACAAAGATGAACTTTACTTGCGTTAGATGCAGGAAATTCTAGCGAGAATACACATTACGGGGCACGCAGAGCTTGCTCTGTACCCTCGAGTTGGTACGTTTTTTTACGTTTCCGGTGATTTTCTTCATGGTGGTACACTGTGACCTCTGCGGCGTGTCCTAGACCTAGAGGGGTAAATTTTTGGTAGCTTAGGTCACCGTGCCATGAAGGATAATTCTGAAAGAGAACACAAATCGGAACCGACAAGTGTCAGTGACGTAAAATTGTTACGAATAGCAGACTTAAATTAAAGTTTCCGTACAGAAATTATATTTTTCTTCAGGGTATGGACGTCTGTCTTCCACCGAGGTCGCAATGCTGAACTGCTGCCCTTGTCAACTGTTACGGGTCCAGTGGAAACAGTTGATCATGGAACAAGTACATGCGGTACTACAGCGCAGTGGCCTGATAACTCGGTTTTACATACATGCGTAGATTTAATTACTTATGGAGTCAAGGAGACATTAAGCTGTTTTTCGACTAGAACATATGAAAGAATGCTCAATGAAGTAGTAAGGAAAGCCTTCCTTGGAATCAGAAAAAATTATGAAAACAGGCGGTATCATCCGATGCTCTCTCTCTCTAACCGACATCGGTTCTTTACGTAAAATTTCCGTTAGTGTTGTTAGTGCGGCCATCGGACGCGACACAGTCAAAGGAATACTGGTATTGTTATCGAGAGAAACATTTTGCAATGGACAGAACAATCAATTTTGTCAGCGGCGAGACACTTGGCCGTTTTCTAGGCAAATCGTTGCCCAACAGTTGTTTTTGTACCTCCGCAGGCGGTGGGTCACGACATGGGCCTTGGAGTTGTACGGCGAACCTTGATTGAATGGGGAGAATATCCTCGCATGGCGCTCAAGTTACTCCAGAAGAAGCAAGGGACCGCCCCTCTGATGTCATGGTTCGAATCCAAGTCTTCTACTCGGGCCCAAGCCCACGATGTTTTCTGAAAAGTCCTGAATCTGAATTTCAGATTTCAAGAAAAAATATATCGCATAGGAAGCAACTTAAAAATGAAATTCAGTATTTTTGCGCGCTTTAAGGCAGTCAGAACTTGAGAGTCAAAATTCCGCATGATTAACCAATACTGTATCTTGCTCATGCTGAGGTCTTCACAACTCATCTGGGCAAAGCCCCGGGTTTTCTTACTTATAATGAATACACTCATGAACTTGGATTTACGTTGACAGAAGTGTAGGAATATCATGTCCAATTCACATACCTGCTGTATGGCTGAACTTTCAAACGCTAAAATTTAATTAAAATATAGTGAATTAAGTGCCTTTTAGTGGAACTCTTCTTTATCCAATCGGCCTCGTCCCACTGAAGTATTGCCGCCCGTAAGTAAGTCAGCGATGCATACAAAAAAGTAACATGAAGAGCGCATCGTTGAAGATTTCTCAATCGGATACACGGACGGCAGAACAACCAGTTGGTATCAAATATTCGAACAATGGAAAAGCTTCCAGAATGCATTTGAGTTGCTTAGCAACTCCTCTCAAAGATTAATCTTTTTTTTCGTATTTGTACTCGCCAGCCAGAGAAAAAAATCCAAGGCTCCCGTAGATGGCCTTCCCTCGGCCTTCCGATAACCGTCTTAACACAACCGACGCCGCTCAGAGCTGGCAAGTACAATGGACCATTGCTGGCCTTGAGCAGACGCTATTGGAGATGGGCAGGGACCTCGCCTCTGTAGGAGGAATGTTTGAAATGGATGTCGAGGGGCCAAAATTGGCGTATCGAATGTCGCATCAATTGCTGGTCATGCCAAGTGGGAGGCTCGTCTGCGGTGAGGGAGACGAGCCCACAGTCAGCTTGTTCTGCGCGCCTCGTCTTGTGTGAGACGAATGGGCTGTTCCAGCAAGCAGAGCATGTTGGATAGACGAACGGTATGTAAGGAGATAATGGAAAAACAACACGGAGAGTATGCGAGCAAGAGAGCAGGGAAGGCGAGAATAATGACAAAATGAAATCCAAAAGAATATGTGAGTATGGTGAGCATACGAGCGGAAAGCAACAAAACTGGAAAAAGAATGATGGCTTGGAGAGTAGGCTGGACAGACGAGAGTAAAGATAAAATGAAGTACAAAGATAATACGCTTGAAATGCTAGACAGAATACGTGCTGGTTTTGGGACTGTAGATTTCTTAGTGATATCAGGGTAAATAATTAAACGCGGTATTGATCGGAGAACAAAGCCTCGGGTCGAAGATCAGAACGTCACAGGGCAGCAGCCGCGGCCGCTGCGCGCTACGCCTGATAAGTGAACTTGTCACTATGGAGGCAAGGTATGTCAGGCAGGTGCGAAGGTAAAGTTATTTGGAGCCGAAAATACCATGGGCTGATTCATACACCGCCGTAGCTATACGGGTAAGGAAATGCACAGTTCTTTGTTCATTTGTTTGTGGCAGGAGAATTAAGACTTCGACGCTTGACTTGTTCCGAATGTCAGACAAGAGAGTTAGCTTCATCACTTTGGAAATAGCGTTAGAAGGGTTTAGAAGCAACCCCAAAGGCTAATCCGTCTGAAGACAGCGGCTTAAAAACCAAGATTGAGTTCTAGGAAGTCTCAAGATTAATCGATTGAGAGTCAAAGACCAAATTCGATTTAACGGGCTGCATTCTGGCGTTGCAGACAAGTCAAGCGTAAAAGATTTATTATCGCTGGTCAGTTGTGTATCCACATGAAGTGTGACTGCAGAAAGATACTCTGAACTTTATCGAACAATCTTTTAATTTAATTCTCTGCCTATGGTGTCATCCATCCATCTGTTCGTTCAGGTACGTCACACAGTATTAGGTAGGAGAAAATAGCGCATTTATGATACGTGTTTGGGAATAACTGATGTTGGTTTGATACGTTTAGTCCTTCACAGGTCCTGCCTTTACCGTCTGATTTTCAACATATATTCACACTTTATAACCACGAAACAAACCAAGGCATGATCGAAGAATGGCACCTCTGTGCCTTATAATTCCCGCAGGCGCAGGCTAGTTCCAATAAGTGCGCTGTCAAGCGCTCTAGCATTAACACTTTCCATGAAGGGGACCATAAGTACGCCACTCTGCTACTGCACTAAAAGCATCAGCATCTTACTGTAATATTTTTTCAAAGAAAAATAGTATCATCGATTTGTTCGCTTAAGTCAAGTTAAGCTAAGCTCACTTGATTTGACTTTTCCCGAACTTTACACAGGTACGCTGGCTTCATCCAAACAATCCGAGTTTCAGGTGTTGACCCGATATCGATTACCCTCGAGATTTCTGACAACTCAATCCTATGCCCTAGAATAGAATTTTCAGACGTGACAAACGTAATCGGGCTGTGGCCTACATCTGCAACTTGATTCAAAGTGGCGAAACTAACGTTTCTGCCTGACAGTCC
Source organism: Parhyale hawaiensis (assembly GCA_001587735.2). Classification (NCBI taxonomy): domain Eukaryota; kingdom Metazoa; phylum Arthropoda; class Malacostraca; order Amphipoda; family Hyalidae; genus Parhyale; species Parhyale hawaiensis. The sequence continues at coordinate 3,008,880 of LQNS02276924.1, read as the reverse complement.
GGAAAATCGTTTTCGCCGGATCATTCGATTCCGCCGCTAACTTAGATACTTGCAAATTTATCGATAAATAACATAAGCATTTGTCAATGTGCACTACATATGGTTGTAGTTATTATCAACAGTACAATGTACCTCACTAACGCCCTTTGTATGACTGCTAAAAGAACTGGTTTTCGTAACACAGTATTGAAATGTGATTTTTCCCTCGTTTTTATTAATCAATCTACGACCTGTTGGGCAAGCCGCCAGCTGACCGTGAACTCAGTATCCACGGTAGCAGAGGTTAATGCTCACTTGACCCTCAGAGCGTTACCATGAGTAACCAGCAGATATTAGGTACTGTACTTGCGGTCGATAGAGTCATTCATCTATTCATTACCCACGAGGCAGTTTACTTTTCCCGCGATGCCCATAGATGATAGAAGTTACGCAGTTGTCAAAGAACCCCGACCGTCGTAGGTATATTAATGTGACCGTGATTAGAACTTCATGTGTTCGAACCTCCCTGTAAAACATTCCTCATTGCAAACTAAAGCTTATTCATAGATAGGGAATATAAAAATTTTACAACTGGCAATTGAGATGGTGTAAAAATTGTGGTACCGATTTATCCTTTACTGATTTAAGACAGTGTACCAATGAGCAAGCTGAAGCCATGTCCTGCAATGTATAAGTTAGGATTTAGAGTGTTGTGGCGGTACAACTCTCTTTCACCCCAGTGCGTTGGGCTCAAATTTCGAGACTTTGCTATGAGACAAGAGGGAGAAGTTACTACTGTATTATAAAAATCGTTCAGCTAATCTACAACTACGGCATCACCTACGTACACCTGTCGTTACATTCTCTCAGAAAGAGAATTCGCAAATATCAAACCTGTCTGTATGATATAAGCGCGGTTACCTTCCATGATCCATTTTTGCCCCTTGAATAGTAAATCTTGCACTTTTTCATAATAATACTGTTGTTTTCAAGCACAGCTTAAATACAACAGTAATGGCATATGCAATAATTTATACGAGAAATATAATGTAGATAAAGAAAAAAAGATATCATACTGTGTCATTGTCCCTCCTCCTCCCCCCACCTCAATCCCCAGCACACAACTCGCAAATCACGCAAGAACGAATTTTCTCGCATAAAGAAATCAATCAGTGGTCACAGTAATTGTCTTTTCGATTAGGAACAAGTTTGCTTATTTTTGAGAACTAGGTGTGCACAATTTCGTAAATTGAGCAGTACAGTATGTAGGTACAAAGTGTTTGATGCATGTATGGCAGTTCAGGTATGATTTATAGCTCGGTAGGTCCAGCGTATACTGTGAAATGATAATACTGGTACCTTTTAGCTATGGTAGTTCCCCTACCACGTAGAAGTCGTGGCGACTATATGGCAGCTGTGGTACCTGGCGTACGGTATGCGGTACGCGATGGTTGAGGTACCTGTACAGTAAATGGTAGTTATGGAACCAGCAGCCTGCAGCCGTACGACCAGAGCATGTGCATTCCCCACTTTGGCTGCGCTGTTATGTAGACTTTACAGGACAGTTTTTACTCTGGTAGTTGTGGTGCCTACTGTATCTGCTGTACGTTATTTGTGGTATTTGGTAGCTGATAGCTCTGGTCCACATCTAGTAGTACCGCAGACACTTATATACTAGAGCTACAACTCACTTCTGCTTCACCACCCACACACAACGCCTCACAGGTACCATCTACCAAGCGGTGTCAGCGGGAGCAGCAGGGGCTGTGCCCTACCGATCAGAGGTGTCAAAGGCCTACCAGCAGTAAATAAGGCGACCTTGACTGTGACCTGCGCAATGAAAGTTCGCTCCAGGGGCCGAGGGCGAGTAATTCGTGTTCTGCCTGCTCTGGCAGTTACCTAGCGCTATCCTGTCCTACCATTTACCTGGCGCTATCCTGCCCTACCATTTACCTGGCACTATCCTGTCCTACCACTGACCTGGAGCTATCCTGCCCCACCACTTACCAAGCGCCATCCTGCCCTGCCCTACCGTTTACCTGGCGCTATCCTACCCAACCATTTACCTGGCGCTATCCTGCCCTACCGTTTACCTGGCGCTATCCTGTCCCAAGAGAAATTTTGACCGCTCAGAAAATGATTTACGGGTTTAACGTTGAGTACGGCTGGAATTTATATTAGGATACAAAAAACTGAGACTGTGTGGTGAGTAACTTTTCATAGTATATTGAGCTTACGTGCATAATAAACGTGTCACGTGCTGTAAGGACAAAAGTTAATCCATTCCTGGGAATTATGAAAAATCAATGTTCATTTCAAGTGTTAATTTTTATTACTTAACTTTTCTAATTAGAAAAGTTGAGTGTACAAAAATTGGGAAAAAACTATAACTGGAGGAAATTGCGGCACCTAGCCCCGAGACACCTCATATGAATACATTTATTAATAAATTCAAATAATTTTAAACCTGGCAGTATAGCTATACTATGGTAGCTTAGAGCTCCTCTTCCAGAGCTTCATAGACAACGCTCTTACTGTTAGCCTATATACATAGTATCCATACATATGTAATGGAGGTCAAAGTGAAGACATTTCAACGGTATGTAACCCAAGCAAAAAATAGAACAGTTAATAGAACAGTTGAACAGTAAACGAAATTAACCTGAAATATTTTCTCGCTCCTGTCTGAACAAAATCCGAAACTGAAGGATGTTATCGAAAAAGCTGAGGACAGAAATCATCCTGAATGTGCAAAAAATATTAGCTACCGTTGATAAATATTGTCTTCTGAAACTAATTATAGACATGAACAAATTTAATTACCTCAGTGCCAAGAATCAGTAGTTCCTCACGAGAAAATACGCTGCCATAGTATTTTATTGATGGCTGGAAAAATGATATATGAATTTAATACTGAGTATCATAACAGTAATTGGGAACAAACGTTAGTAAACTACAGTGAAAAGATATATATATATATATATTTTAACTTTGCTTGGAGCATCAAATGACTTCATCGAAAAAGCTCAAGACCGAGGATCATTATCAGCAATTAAGATTTACTTTCAGTACATTGCAAAGGAAAAATAGTTCTTAAGAGATGCGTATAGAATCGAGTGACCTCATCGTAAACGTGAAGGCCGAGGATCAATACCGGGTACTGACGAAATTGGTGGCGCTGGTGAGGCGCATTGACAAACGATATTGCTTTCTCTTGTCACCTACGAAGGCATCAGCAGGAGCCGTGGTGGCTCATTACCATGATATATAGGGAAGGTGGCACCTCGGCCGTGCACAGTAAGTGAAGGACTGCCGTGGTGGAGGACGACGACAATACAAGGAGTTTGCTTAATGCCCGCAATCATCGATCTGGTGGGGCAGCTGCAGGCCCGGAAGTAGCAAGCAAAGGGAAAGCAAGACGTGCAGAGCACTAATTAAGAACTGTTCCTTTTATTTTTATAAGACCTACTCGTGATGAATCAACAAGAGAGAGATAAGTGAATAAACAAGTCAAATTTCAAGGGCTAATTTTGCAAGTGTGAAAACACCGAATCTTCGCAGCAAAATAAAACATAAAGTGAGTTTTGTAACGGTTGTTACATTTACATTGGCGCTTTACTTAGTCGTTAGGCGAAGTTGATAGGGCTATCACGCTCCTCGAATAAGCCCTCCAATTGTTTTCAAAATTGTAACTAGTTCTTATCAAAGTCTCTGACGAGTGGTAAGCTTTCCTATGCTGTTCAAAACTGCAGTTCCTTTGTTCGTAACGTCCTTTGCCTTGAAATTATGTTGGCAACAAGAGTTGTGTGTAGTTAACTACACTTCACTGATAAGAGGAAGCAATTTCTAGACTTTGTTGCTTGCGTGCTTGCCTGTAGGTGAAGTGCTTGATAGATACTCTTATTATAAAATATGAGCAGTTTCTTTCACGGTCTTAGGTGGGAACACGCGAGAGCTGCGTCCGTACCCTTTGCCCTTACTTTAGGTGCGGTTAGGTGCGTGCCAAACTCGTCAGTGCTGTTGGTGTTTCACATACGAGACGTGGCTGGTATGTGATGCATTGCCGGGTTCCGTGTCGAGGTACAAACGTTCAAGTCAGCTGCGAATATTTTTTTGGTGGATTCTTTTTCTTCTTCTTAGCAGCGTCTTGGGCGGTTTCTGGTTGTTTTTTAGCTTTATCTTGGTTAGTCTCGTTCTTTAGTGCCCTGGCGAGAAGTTTTAATAATAAAAAACAACCTGTAAACAGATCCATTCTGTGATCTCTGATCTTCTCTTTCTTTCTTTTTTTTTAGTTGCTGGGCTAGTTGCGTATGGGTTTGTTAACCTTATGGAGTTTCTTCGTTCCCACGTTGCCAGTCTAGTGTATCTTAATAACAATAATGTACACAAAGTCGCAGTTAAAAGTTTGTAGCAGGGCGTAGCAGCAAACACTCGCTTTAAATGTTACTTTTATGAAGAAAGTCAAATAACATACCAAATAGATAAATCTATAATAGCAATTAGTTCTCTGTTCACATCAGATACCAGTGCCTATAAATATATATAGTGATATTATCCTACTATATAATGGCGCTTAGTGATTTTTTAAACAAAATCTGTTTGTAAAACTACCGGTACCGGTATATTTTTTCACGATGATGTCTGTAACTCTTCTGAGAAAGCAAAAATCTACTTTGATTAAATACAAATATTTCTGCTAATAAGAAATTGACAACTCATTCCCTAGGTGCAGTGACCTATAAAGAAATTCAAGAATTTCTTTTGTGTGAGTTAATCGATTATTTAATTTGTTTAAGTTTTCTTCCGGTTTTGTATGTTGAGTTTTATTTTCTTATATCAATGTTTTTTGCGAAAAATTGAAAAATTGTTAAGTCGGACTTGAGTGCCTGAGTTGTGTGCGTGAGTAATACGATAACGACAGCCAATGCGCGTGATCGATCGTGCAGTAATGCTAGTTCATATCGTGAGCTTGACACGCTATGACAACAGTATGTAGAGTTTCAAACGTTTCAAGTGCATGCGTTTACAAGTATTAGTCTGATCCAGTGAGATAGAGAAAGGTTGTAATAGTTGCAAGGTTATTTTATCAAGTTATGAACATGATTACAAGCATTGTTTTGAGAGTATTGAAATGAGTTGGTGCAAAATTTTACAGGCATGCTCTACACTTGCAGAATTCAAAGACCAATAGGCAAGAAAAAAAAACTATTATTATATATGTAGATCGGCAATGCACTAGATGAGATGAAAATCGGAATTTTTCAAAGAGAATTATGTAGCACACTTCATTTTCTAGGCTATTTAAAATTTTTCTGGATATCATGATACCTCTATGAATGATTTCAAGATTATTATTGCCTTCTGGCATGAAATCTTATCTATCTCAAGTTTGAAGAAGCAAATATTCAATGTCTCGAAATGAGTTCCTTACGAATACGTGAATAATGTGTTAGTATTCAGCTTCGTTCGCAGCACATGTTAGAACAATTTCAGATCGCCAGCTACGTCCGAAAGAGCAAAGTTTATTGTAGGAGAAGAACTACATAATAATGCGTCGTCACAAGGTCATAATTAGCTCCGGTTAAAATGCAGTCTTTTGATAGTAAAAAAGACATTAAATTCTTAAGAGAATCGTGAGCAATAAACCAACAGCAGACCGCGCGCCGGGCTCAGGATGGCAATTTTTAGGGAACTCGTCGTAAAATTGCGGACGTGCTGGCGGCGGCTCCGTGCAGCCAAGGGCGAAAAATTTGCTATTTTGTCAACCCGGAGAAACAAAACAGAGAAAAAAATTGTTTTGAGCAATTACGAAAATTGCAAGGAAATTGCCAATCACAGTTACAAATGCAGTAATTATATTAACAACTACTCTGTTTTTCTGAAGTTAACAGACTTAGCAGTCTTCAGATGCACTTTTCAATTAAAGGGTTAAGTGCTGTAAGTTAAAGTAATTCCTGTGCGAGTTGCTGCAATCACGTAATTAACCTGCTATTCGGGGTACTATTCTGATAAGTTGGCACCGTTAATGAAAATTCAATTTATTTCACTAGTTACGTTTGAGAGACTGACTCATCTTTTGCAAAAATATATATGCATATATTGAGCAGATTTTGCACAATTTCCAGTTAGTTCCCCAACGCAACCCCAGCGATTTCATCCGCTCGTAAACACAACCGATCTAAAAAAAAATAAAACTTCTTGTAGAACTTCAATAAAAATATCGTGAAATACATTGAGGAATTGCAAACTTGATTATTTTGGATAAATAGTAATTTTAGTTTGAGACGTCATTAAAGCTTTATGGATTTTCAATTGACAAGTTACGTAATTGTGTAACTGTGTGAGTGTGTGGACAACCGAGTTATAATTAATATTAAATTTTTATCAGACGCCTATCCAGTATTCTGCCCAGGAAGCAAAGAGCGTAACGGGAAGACTCACGAGAAACTAGCATCTAAGAGTGACGTCATCAATGACGTCATCATCGATGAACGGTACAGCTGAGCAGCCTGAGTATTTTACTTAATTTCGCCGAAAAAGTTCTCGTCCAATGGAAATTTCTTCCCTCAAGAACATAAATAAACGAAGAACGCATACACTAATTGAACAGTAGATAATAATGAATAGAAAATTGTAGTGATGGCTGATGAAAACTTCTGCAGCATCAGAGGCAAGATCTGGGCCTGTATAGCGCGTTGATTTAGCTTCTTCATTCAAGTGAAATCTTATTTACACTTCATATACTTCACAAACCCAGTATAAAATATCACCGCATTTCGACTTAACTCATGTAAATTCCCGCTCCTGACTGGCCATATACAAAACACGCTAAAATGGTTGTCGTCAAGTACAAAAAGTTTGATCAATTACTTACTGTTTCTCTGGTTTCTCTCGCATCAAAAATATAACATTGCTCGTATTTTTGGTTGGAAATAAGAACCCAGCCCACGAAGGCCTGAGATCCGACCCTCAAATACTTTGACTTGTCGGAGTGACGTCATTCGCTTACATGCGGTCACGGCTAAGTTTTATTTTAGTCCCATTGAGTCCTCCCGTTGCACTCTTCGCTTCCTGGTTCTGCCTGTCAGTAGTTTATGCACACATACCAACTGCATATATTTGCGGTTAAGAAAAGTATTGATTGAGTTTAATTTTTTTTGCTCTGGATGGTATCGTTAGATTATATTAGATAGGCGGCAGTAGACGAACCAAGAGGCCCATTCCCAAATAGACACCGGAGCTTACACCCCGGCCCTCTATGAGCTATTGCCATGACGGTAATTCATACTAATCTCGCAATAGCCAACGCTTTCAAAGCCAAGACTTAAAAAAATATTTTATTGCTCGCTGAGTCCTATGTTGCTACCCAGCAGCTGAGCTGTTCGGTTCCAGGAGGACACAAGAGGCTGGACCGCGCGAGGTTGGGGCGACAGACCACTTCGTTGGCGGGCCAGCGAGACACGACAGAGGCGTCGTAAAGCTATCAGTACTGAACTGCGAGACGCAGCAGCGGGCAATAATAATAATTCCTGATTGTTTTCTTTTTTCAAAGGAAGTAACCAAGATCGCTTGGGTTAGCCACTAAAAGAGAGAGAAAGAAAAAAAAATGAACAGGTACAGTGTAAGCTCACTCGTATGCTGCCGCGCGTACAATCTTGCACTAACCACAGGTCACTATCGTGGAAAATGAAGAGGTGGGCATACTTGAAAACCTGCATGCAACGCACGCAAATACACGCACGACTATATAATTATAATGTTTTCTCATAGCGGAGTGATAGCACACGGTCAACTTCCAAGATGATGTTCAACTCGCACGTGGCTCATGCTGCCTTATATATGCTGGCAACCTATGCGGCGTATCTGAACGACGTGCAAGTTGATCGTCTGTTCACAAGTTGAGCTTGTAGTTGTATAGTTGGGCCCAGGCGCAACTCGCGACGAATATTTAGTTCCAGTAAACCTCAAAGGGTAAATTTTAATACTGGCTCACCAAATTTGTAAAATTTGCCTCTGGCAATCCGCTACGGTTACGTACAAACACATTTTTGTTCAGATGGATCTTCATTCACTTACTGCATCCCCTACTTGTGATAAAACGAGACCCATGCCAGTAAATAGAAAAGAAAGTGAAGAAATAGTGGTAGTTCAGAAGATACGACTCCTAACATCACCTTACAGCAGTCTGCTGCCGAAAAACTACACATTTATTTTCTTCTAGCTGAAAGAAATGTATAAAGGGAAGATATCTCTTATACCTGCCATGTTCCTTGGACAAGGTCCAGGCGGCTTTATTCACACAGCCCAACTTCTGGAGAGGTGATTCGACATAGCAAATCTTATATAACGGACAAATTTTCGTGTACGCCCTGATCTACGGTGTAGCGAGTGGCCGGTATAGTAAACTTTTCAAACCGCTGATAATGCAGCGTGTATTCTACAATTTTGATGATACATATATCTGCTGCAGGAAGCATCAACGTGAAGGATTCGTCACGAGCAAAATATAGGTTAGTGGCACTTGAAATTAACATGCTTGTGTTGATGATTCTTCGCGATCTGGTGCCAGTTTTTCGGCATACAGGGCAGCATTTCTGGGGATGTTGCTGGCAAAATCTCAAGTACCTCACCAGCTATTTAGAACCCAAAATTTTTCCCTGCATGGAGAACTTTGCAATTAAAATTTGAAAAATGTTTGTTCAGATGGGTATTTTCCTGCCTCATCAGATAAATAAGAAATACGTGCCCGATGATTTTTTTCATCAGTATGAAATCAGAGCAAAAAAGTGTTGTGTTATCAGAAGAAATATGGACGACTCAATTTCTACATTCATTCATCTTTCATCATTTTTTATTAAAGCTGCAAAGAAGCCATAGAAGCATAAGCTCAACAACAGTTAGTTTATAGCATTGCATATTCCATCAAGTTCTTTGTAGTATACAAATTAGAGGTATAGAGTTATTGGAACAAAGTCTAATCCTTAATTTTTAGGTATTTTTCTGAAAAAAGAGATAAAAAGTTGAAACTTAATTCTTGCATCGAGCTATAAGCCTTCAGGGTACTTCGCTGTACTCCATTTGTTGCCGTTGCGTGTAGAAATAAGTTAAGCAATTGCAACGCTTAGCCCTGACCTTCCAGCATCCTATCTCTGACCATGAACAGAAACATAGTTGTACCATGACGGCACCCCCTGCAGCAGCGCCTTGCATATAATCAGCTATAATAAATCACTGAATTTTTCTTTCTATCAATGAATTTAATAGAAAATCTACACATATGGTAAGTGTATCTCGATCAATGATGATTTTCTTGAAATAATATTATAAAGGCAATAAAGGAACTACCCGAAAGTGTTTCCTCTCATGGGCAAGCGATAGTTCGAAATAAACTGAAGTATGCGGGTGGAAGAAAGTCGAAGTGTCCAAAGCGCAATTCTTTCCTTGTGTGGGTGTGCAGGTGTATATGTGGGCCTAAATTTCCTTTAGTTCCAAATAGATACTCATGGCGAACTGAAGGTCACTTTAGGGAAAATATTGTTTTGTCTTCGACACCAGTAGCCACGCAGTGTGGCAGCTTCTAGACAATTGCACACATTTCTGTTTATTGTACCATTTTGATGAGAATTTGGCATTTTTCTTGCTGCGAATGAGTTTTAAGAAGCGCGTTGAAAACAAATGGAACGACATGCATAGAAGAGTTACAATCACAACCCCAGGGTTGCCAGAGCTATACCAGTGTAACCACAGCTCAGGTTGCTGCCGCAATAGTAACCACTCACGTATAAAATGACATAATCTATATAGTTCTGGATTTCGAAAGCATTATAAGGCATACGGTAGCCCATAAAGGGCTGTCATCGCAACACACCTCTGTTTCTTGATGGAAATTTCTAGGCGATTATGTGGCACAATGTTATTGCAGACATCTGATAAATAATTGTGATTTTCCGCTAGAGCTGATGCTCCAGGCGGCGGCGGGAGTACCAGGAAGTCTGCAGCCGTTGCCAAGCGCCAGGGCTGGACAGCCGCTCTGTGTCTGCATCTTCCCATGGAATTTATCATTACTGCCCTCAGTATTTTTAGACAGTCTTCCCTATGACTATCGATTTCTATTTCAGATAAAGGCTTCTCTGCTTCGCACATTGCGATGGAGATAAATTAGCCGGCGTAGCTTCAATTCGTTCGTAATTTCAATACTGGGTTTTCGAATCTCCGTTTTTGTGGGTTAAGTTTTCAGGCAGTAAACGAAAACCAATTTCGCTGCGACATCGAACTTAATCTTGCTTCAATGCGCCACAGTGAGGCGCCTACTAGAGATCGCTCCTTTTCTATGATACTAATTGCGAAACCAACATGGAAACATTTAGTTAACAATTTCATTTACAGCTACAGCCAAATAGTGCGTCGTCGAATCCAAGATGACGACCACCAAAACACAAGCACACTTCAGTAATTTATTTGACGGACGGGCGCTCTCTATCGGCGGCCCCGACCCTCGCCACGGCAATTTCATCAAAAAAAAAAATTACGTAAAAAGTTTCTACGAGGAAAAACTGACCGTCAATGCGGCGACGGATAAGAGGTGTCACAGTACACTGGCTGCGGAAATGAATGCTTGCCATGGACCGTGAAGACTAGATAAGCAGGAGTGGAAAATACGATGTTTTTTGTCTTTTCCAACCCTGGTGGTCCCGGTGCGTTGGTGTAGAATTATTGTTATTAATACTACTGTACCTCGCGGTCAAAAAGACAATGGAGAAATTGCATGGGCACGCACCGCTATATTTTTCATGCCCGTAATTGCGATTGAATCCTAGAGGCTGCAGAGCACCCGCCTGGCTGACCTCTAATTTTAAATATCATTTATTGGAAGAAATGAGCGCCGTCAATTCCCATGCCTGGTAGCGTTCTAGAACGTACAACGAAATAATTAATTACGATCAATTGTTTGCGCGTTCCCATTGTACGTTGCAATGAACATGTAAGCTTCTGAGGAGTATTTTTTTTTTTTTTAGTTAGACCTTTAGTTCCATTTTGTTAGCAATATTTTGCACAATCGTAATTGTAATAGGAGATTTATCTTAAATTATTATCTTTACATTGTTGTCGTAAATCTCACAAGCGAGAACATCGCTTTTAGCAGATAGGTTCGTTCTTGTTTTAATTGTGAATTTTTAATCTGTTGTATCGAAATTGTAAAGAGAACAAATAAAGGAGTAAAGGAGTAACTGCGTCAGACTGTAATCTTGTGGTATATTATCCCAGTATATGAAGCTCAAAAGAGACGTGAGTCTGAGCTGTACGGACTTTTCATCTGCGTTCCACATGAAAGAATCATTTTGAGGTTATAAAAATTATATTGTTGGAAAATATCCCATTGGAGTTTTCAGTCAGCTGTAGAAACCATACTTGTAGTTACTTAAATTAACAGTTTGCCAACTGAAACTCGGCGATTGCTGGAATTTTAATTTTTTCGTACGGAAACGTTCTTTGCTACTAATAGCGATTCATCAAAATGACGACTATGACACATAAGCAAATACCAACTGACAGAATAGTTGGACTAGTTCCTGGAGACTTCATAGTCTTAGAAAAAGAAAAAACTACTCAACAGTTTTGGCATTTTCATACTGTTATTCGCATCAGACGAGGTCATCAGTATAGGAAAGGTTAGAGATGCTTATCTATTCTGTGTTACCGTGAGGTCAGTGAACTCGGCAGTACTACACGAATTCGTCACGTTGGAGCTTGCACGACCACGGGGGCCTTCGTTTCTTAGATTATGATGAACTGTAATTGTATCATACCCCATGTGTTTGACAAAAGAGTGGGGTTGATACTCAAACTCAAATTCAATCTTAGCTTCAAAGATATAATAAATTTCAATCAGTTATCGAGATACCGAACCCTACGGAATTTCTAGTTAATTAAGATAATCTTCTTTTTAATCAAGAAAATAATTAAAATACATTTTCCGCGTAGTCCTGCGGTGGCAGTGAGGAAAAAACAGAGTAAAGTGACAATTCAGTCTCAAATCGATGGCTAAAAAGTGTATCGAATCATTGGATTATTTTGCCCATAGGTACATAGGATGTGATGATCTATTGCATCAATTTGGGTCAGAGCAGTTCACACTCGTTATGGGTAAGAGTTTGCTGAGCACGCAACGGTATTTTGACACACCTTACTGTGCCACGTGGCTTGGGGCGCGTAGTTGACCTCTAACTTTGATCGGCCTGTTCTTATAGCTAAGGGATCGGTCGGTCCAGTGCATAGAGGCTCATTTGTACAGGGCAAATGTCAACCGTCAACATCAGTGGAGCAGGGAAACTGAAAGTATGGAATCGGTATCACATTGAATCATCTACACGAAGCTAATGCCACTCGACAACATCGGTAAGGATGTTGAAGGAGAAAGTACAGAATGAGCAGCACACTGAACTATCTATAACTCTACACTAAACTCCACTGAACATTAATATAAGGAAGAGAAGAAAAAACTACAAAATCAGAACTATCTGGATGAAACAATAGTCAACAAACAAGATCAGTGAAGCAGAGCTGCTGAACGTATAGATAATCAGTGTCACAGTAAATTATTTGCGTGAAACAAATATCAAAAACAAGCAGTTTTGGCTGTTCGTAATGAATATCACGTCACATCATTTGTACAGAAGATGCAGATGCGGGGCAACTGGCTACAACGAAGAAGCAGCAATGACAATGGAGAACAACGTTATACGTCGAATCATTTATATATTAGGGAAATGATAATCAACAACACTAGAGATCCAGCAACGATGGAAGTAGTGGAGCGGAATAAGGGCCATATAGCGGTGTGTATATCGCGCACCCAGCTGTCACGTCAGAAACTGAGTCCTGGTGAGAGAACGGAACAAAACATTTCAATTATCCGTATTTATAGATGCAAGAAACGATTATTTTTGCCAATCAGACTACTCGACGTGGCAGAAACTATTTAATGCTAGAAAGTGGCAAGGCTGTCCGAAGTAATCCATGAAATGATCGGATTGGTGGATGTGAAGAAATGTGCAATATTGGGAGAAACTTAGATATACAAATTTCATCTTCTTTATAAAATTTCCCTATGACAAATGTATAACAGAAAGGAGAAAAAGCTCGGGCTGCTCTGTCGTCAAGGATGAAATTAGAGATAGCAGAATTCAACCGTCGCCCCTTCCTCTACAAAATTCTACCCGTGGCAGATTTTTTTTTTGTGGCGTACGTGCCGGTGGCAGTAGATCAGCACAAGAATGAAACCAGCTACCGAGTGGCAGAGGTAGATACGCATGCTGGTGGAAGTAGACCAGAGAAAGCAGGTAACATCTACGCCAGCTACTGTGTGACAGAGAACGGTACTTGTTCTGGTGAAAGTAGATCAATGCGAGCAGGGAACATCTACGCCAGCTACTGTGTGCCAGAGAACGGTACTTGTAAGGGTGGAAGTAGATCAATGCGAGCTGGGAACATCTACGCCAGCTACTGTGTGACAGAGAACGGTACTTGTACGGGTGGAAGTAGATCAATGCGAGCTGGGAACATGTACGCCAGCTACTGTGTGACAGAGAACGGTACTTGTACGGGTGGAAGTAGATCATTGCGAGCAGGGAACATCTACGCCTGTAAATGTCAGCGCTGCGTTGCTGATGTTAGAAAAAATTTCCTCGGCGTGACCTCTGAACTGCTCGGCGGCGTGGTGACCTTGACATTGGGTGGCAGCCCCCCGACCTCCCCCTTTACCTGCCTTGAGGGGGGCAGTGAGGCAGCAGGGGTCTCTAGCAGCAGCTTGCGGCTCTTACAACACAATGGGAGCTGCTAAGTTCATAGGCTTACAGAAATCCTTTGAAGATCACGGAGAAGAACTTTATTAGTATGGGAATCTGCATGAGGAACACCAATGAATAACAAAATTCCAGTATTATTTGCAATACAGTAGGGACGAAACTGAAATACAATATAAGTTTCATTACGTTCAAAAGGGATTTCCGTGTTAGCTTACGAACTTTAGAATCTTCTTTTCTTGCAGCTTAACCAGAGAATAATGGCATTACTGGACGCTCTGTGCCAGAGAGTTAGTTATAACCTTGTACGAAATTACATGAACTCAAGATTCAGTAAAGAAGGTTCGAGTATGCTGCTAGTTCTCTTCAAGTTTAAAGAGACATTCGACTCTTCATTAGTGACGCTTGCAGAGCAAATTCACTTGACGGCAAACATTTTCGTGCATTTATCGGTAGATGCACAGACGTGTTTACGGAGGCATAACAAACCATTTGGAAGATTGTCGGAGGACACTCGTTCATTTTACCATCGTGTGTACCGGCCTTTGCATGTTGTTGCAACTGAAATGGAAGAGAAGAAGCCTAGCGAATTAGCTAACTTACATCTAAGACTTAGGCCGCTCTGGTTGCATTAATAAATAAATTAAATAAGAGGGGGGAAAAGAACACAGCAAATATGGCGGGCTTGCGAACACGAAGACCTGAGGAAAGGAAGATCAACACACTTGGGAACTACGATGCGAGAAAGATCAACTACAGGCTTATTAATTCTTCCATTTCGATGAAGGTCATCAACTCTGATTAGTTTCAGCTTGTTTGGAACCTCAAACCTCAGCATTAAATTCGCCTATTTGGGTTTTGCCGTCCGAAGCGTAATCCATGTGCCATTTGCGGCTGAAACTCGATTCCAAGCGATAAGCAAGCCATGAAGTGTCGTGAAGAATGTATGAAAATACCGTAAGTAGAATCCGTTAAACGCATTCCAGTCATTGTTACCTCTGACATTAACAGAGCTTGAAAATAAGCGACGAGAAGTGTCCAAGCAGCGGTCACGCCTGACTGAAGAGCGGCGGAACGCGCGATGGCAACAGGCTGCTGCCGCCCAGCTGATCTGCGTGGATCGTCGCGAAATTAGAACGGTCTCCAGATGACGTCACAGTGGTGCATGCTGGGTATGCAGGGCAGGTAAGCTCTTCGCGGGCCTGTCTGACTGCAGGCGAACGCAACGTGCAGTTGGGGAAGATGCTTTTCATTCATGCAAATCGATCTCGATTACCGAATCATTCTTTGCTTTCGTTGACGTGGGTCAATCTCAGTCACCGTTTTTGCTTATAATTACCTCTCCCAAGGAGATTATATTTTCGTCGTGTTTGTCTGTCTGTCTATCTGTCCAGCTGTCTGTCTGTCACCAAGATAACTCAAAAAGTACCAAACCGATTTGGACGAAATTTATAGGGATTGTTAGGACGAACAGACGATTAACTTTTGGTGAATATATGTCCATCCGTTTGTTTGTTTGTCTGCCTCATTTTTCTCAATGCCATAACTCAGAAAGTTATGGTTGGATTTTTATAAAATTACCATGAGTTTTTAGGTTTATAACAAAGAGTAGATAACCAAATTTTAATAATGATCCGTTTGTTCGTTTGTCACTGTTTTTAATTTTATGCTTGTTAGCACAATAACTGAAATAATAGATAATGGATCCTTATGAAATTTATAGGGGTTATTATTGACGTTGAAAGAAATAAATGATTAAATTTTGGTGCAGATCGGTTGGTTCGTTTGTATTTTTGACTCATATTTGTCCAAACATTTTTTAGCAGAATAATTCAAGAAGTTATGAACGGATCTTCGAAAAAATTGCGCAAGTTGTTATTACTATCAAAAGGCACAACTGATTAGATTTTGGAGTTTATACAAAGAAAATTATGATTGCAGAGTCAATTTGAATTGTTTGCTACCATTGCCTCGCTTGGCGGAGGTGCTCTAGCTTCCTCTTTTCTTTCGTGTGTTGCCCCCGTTCTAGCCAGTGGTAGAACTTCATCAACAGAAGCATAAAAAATACCACTATAATCCAAGGAAAAATCGTAGAATGATTTGTGAAGTAACCCTCGCTAGAAGTAGTTTTATTTTGACAGCCCACTCTATTGAAGCCAACAATGTGGTGTGCGTCCGAGCGCCGCCAGCAAAGTTTGTTCGCTGCATCCCACATTCGTGTCGCGTGATGTTGTGCTATGCTATCTGCAGGATACAGTATTAGCTTCTTCGGTAGGGATTGTTACGTCAATGCAGGTTTGATCACTAATTACTGCCGTGTCTTCCCGCTGCTGAGCTGCCTTGGTACAGGGTAGGTATCGATGTAGACGCCTGCGGCTGCGAATATTACTGCCACACATCGTCCTCGGGTCAATGGCGTTACTTCAGTCACGGTCGAAGTGCAAAAATCCATCCGGTGATTTACCATTGAAAAACTATAAAGCTACTTGCAAAAGTGCAGTGATCCTCATAGGTATCACCTGAATTTATTCAAGCACAGATACGGCTAGGGTTCTCAACTATGCCTACAGTCTAGGTTTGCTTTGCAGCAGCTTCTTAAAGCTTACACACACGCTAGTAAAAAAAATGAGTTTCCTTAGCTTATCGTTCAAACCTTGTGTTGAGGCCCCGTAGACATGGTGAGTTTTCTAAAAAAAAGTAAAAATGTTAGCAGTCAGTTCAGTTCGAATGCGGAGATGAGGAAACTTGTTCTTTAGACTGACGTGTGTACTAAACTTTACAGTTATGGATTCTTGCAAAGGCAGTAGCTTGTGGTATGTATAAATGCAAGTTTATTTCTGTTGGATCCATGGTACATGACATAGCACTGCGTATCAGCGACCAGTCCGCAAATAAACAAGCATCACCTGCAAAAATCATAGTATGAGTAAACTCTTGAAGGCTTCTATTTGACGGTAATTTTATTTATTTTGCCAATTTATCCAAGCAATTGCAAAAAGCCAATAGAAAACGTAGTTAGTTCATGTGGTATCTCTACTAACAAGCTCTCTATGTATCTTTATTGACCCCCTTCCACATCTAGATTTTGGTTTTACTTTGTAAAACTTCTAGCTCAACAGTTTTCTTACTACGTCGGTTTCCTGAAAGAACTACAGACAATTAAAAAGCACGGAGGGCAGAAAAAGATGCGTCTTTTTAAACAAAGACGCCAAGCTGTAACAATTAATGTTCCTTCAGCATACTGTCAACAACCAGTTGCTTACGTTTACATCACTACCATAACAAAGTCTCAATTACAATGTGCCCCAAAAGTTTAGAGATTTTAAAGTAATGTTATAACTTACTTTGTACAATCTTTCACATTTTCTATTCTACCGCAGTAAGTCTCGCTTATAAAGTTTGCGTTTAGTTTATCGCGATTAACTGTGACGTGCATACGTTGAGCTGCACTCATCCAATCGATATTCGAGACGCTTTCAAGCGCTGCCTTTAAGTTCATAGCCGTAGTATTATCATAGGCTCTAGTCTGCATAGCTGCAGTTACGATCGAGTTGTTCAACAGCTTCACTTGCTCCCGGCACTCCACCTGCTTCGAAAATGAACACTGAACTCAGCTGCCACAATGAATAATGCATGCCCATACCAGCAGGTAATGAGCCGATGGATAGATCAGTAAGGAATTGCCAACTTAAAAAGCCGTGTAAGTCCAAGCACTTTGTTCTCTACTTTATTGAAAGCGTTCCCTAGTCTATTCGCATGTCGCCCTCTTCACAGTGAGTTTTTTAAGCTGACCGTAATATGACTGCCCGGGAAGTCTGCAGCAGAACATCAGCTCAAAATCATCGTAAGAAGTTTGCGCCAGAAAAGTATGTACTAAAATTAGCTCTCGTATGTACCAGTTGCGGAATATTCTCAGGTATACATACAGTAAAAGCTTCCAATTCCCAGTTGGAAATTTATGGGCATTTATCGGCCGATGTTATCCGATACCTCTGACTATTTATTCGTAGACAGCCGATAAATGTCAGTAAATTTCAGATTTGGTTGGCGCGATCTGAATTTTTCACCTAGGTACGAGTCTCTGGAGGTCGAAATCATGGGAATTATGAATATCTACCTATTTCACTTGAAAAGTGGTACTAGTACAGTACAGTGCTGTCTATTAGACGCTAGTTCTTGCCCTCAGTACACACCGGCTTCCGTATACAACGAATACTTTAGAATTGCACTGTAAAAACGAAGGATCTCATTCTAGTCTGGTTTTGTGGATACAAATTGCTGGAGTCAACCGTATGCAGTATGCCTTCAGCCTGGTATTACATCATGGTCTCTGAGTAAATAACTAAGTAGAAACGAAAGGTCAACATTTATATTATTATTAATAATATAATAATAATATAATAATATTATCACTTTTAAAATTAACGGCGCATCAAAACCGCGGTTAGAATATTTTCGAAACGCCCAGGAAGTTTGCATTTTGCTGGCGCTATTCAATTGCTTTTTAATAATTTTGCATTAAACCGTAAAAAAAATTGTCTCCTGCAGGCTCTATTAAACAAAGCTTGACATGTTTATATCGTGCCTGCAGTTCAGTCAAGCGAAAAGAATGCCAGGTGCTATTTGTTCAAGCGCTATATTTAAACTTCTGAACTCAGTCAATAAACATGCACGAGACCCAATAAAAAGTGCTAGTTAATTTATCGAGGGCAATTCAAACATAACATAAGCGGCGCTTGTAAAACCAGGGCGATTTCTCTTCAACGTAATGAAGATTGGAAATTATTGTTGGATCTTACATTTTATAGGTTGCTCAATACGAGAAAAATGCCGTTAGTCAGGTTACTAGAATTTTAGTACTTTCACGTATGTAAGAAAGCCTACTCTTATGTATTGCGTTTACAAACAGAAAGTGGGAAGAGCGGCTAAATTTAGCCCAATTTCACTTACATTACATTATGAAATAAATAAATTTTGTTATTACTACTATTCACTAGTATTCAGTGGCCCCTTTGTCGTTTCATTTTAATACATAGACTACGGATGCACTATTCTCTTTGTTCTATCCTCTCACAGCCCCCCCCCCATGAATGTCAAAGATATCCACGAAAGCTCAGTGGGCGTCAGATATCTCCAGAAATCAACCCCTGTGGATACCAAAGATATCCACCAACGCTGCAGAGAGGTGAAGGTAAAGTCAACTTTGACTGCACCCTCCCCTCGGAAATGCACACGCACTGGTTCGTGCGGTAGACATAGGCCAACCGGCCCATAGGAGTAAGTGCAGTTGCAGCCGAACTATGGCGCCGAAACTTAAGGCTCAACAACCCGCCACCCCCCTACCCTAAGGTAGGAGCCCCCACGATAGCTACGAGCACCAAGCAAAGTTGCTGATTCAGCTCACCAAATGCCCTTGAGAAAGACCGGGCCTGGCATGGAGATCGATCTCGGGAATCTCAGCACTACTTTGCAGCATGTAACGTCCGCCGCTATTATTATTATTATTATTATTAAAACTTCTAGCTTGAGCTCCCACAGACAGGTAATACAACCCAAATGAAGCATCATGCAACACCGAAAAGCCCAAAAACCTGCTAAAGGAAATCCAGCAAAAGAAACATCAACAGCTGACTTAAACGCTTGCAAGCTAATGCCACCAAAAGCCGATGCCGGCAACAAATTCCAAACTTTAGCTGACCAGGGCACGAAGCACCGACGGAACTGATTAGTTCGACATCTGACAGCATCCAAAGTGAAGGAGTGCGCTCCACACGCAGCACGAGTCGCTCTCCCAAATACCTTGAGGGTAGGGAGAGCAGAATACAACCAATGCCTCTCATTATTATACACCTTATAAAACATGCATAGCTCTGCTACTCTTCTCCTGTGGGACAGGTTCACTAGATCATTGTTGTCTCTTCTTCACAGTTGGAGCTACCTTGGAACAGAAGTCCGTAACAGATACTGTGTAGTTGCAATTTCGCACAGCCGCGTGTGTAAGGATCTCACAATGTCATGGCTACGTTTACACTTGAAATGTCAACTTATCACAAGTCCAGAACAAAGAGGATAGCACAGCACCGACGCTGAATGGACCGTCCAGAAATAGCGGGAACAGGTGCGTCAACCGCCGGCAGAGGCAATTACCGCGCCTTGGCTATTGTTAAATCCGGAGGCTGGAGGTAAAAAGTTGCCAACGCTGCTGCTGCATCAGCACTTCCCCTCCCCCCCCTCTCCTGCTCTTCAAGCAGAGTGTTGCCAAATCCGAACACACATTTTATTCTACGAACACCTCACGGTATTATGCAATTTTGTCATTGATGGTATACTGCAATCAGTGATATACTGACATATGTTACAACCAATGGTATATAGGGACACTGACGGTGATATATTCAGTATTTTGGCGAGAAAATTAGCGACAACGATGAGGTCACAATAGATTAAATTTAACCATATGTTGGTATCCATGATACCAGTGCCATTTAAATATAACTCCAACTGCGACAAGAGACAACGATGACGTCACAACTATCTTGCGCGGTCAATTGGAGGTGCGCTTAGAAGTCGTGCGTAAGTATTATTTTTGCTACTACATGTATGTTGTAACCTACTAGAGGGCCCAGCCGTCCAAAATGACGGCAAAAATTTTGTGAGAGAGCTTTTCATTATTCCGGTTCCCTGTGTAGGTTTTGCTGTATTAGCCATAGGTATTATAGGCCTGATCTTCCAACAGTGAAACGTAAGTTGTACAGCCATGAGTCTTGCGATAGCAAAATATCCCCCCTGCAAGATAAGGTGTGAATATCAGCTTGGAATTGAACAAACGTTAAGCTCCACTTAGAATATATAGTTCAGTCAAAATAATTCACTGGAAGTGCCCAGGGCTCACCGTATCGTGGACACCAAATGATTGTTGAACCTCCAGCGTTGAAATTTGGCTGCGATGCAAATTCAATGTAAAAAGGCTTCTGCTCAGCGTGAAGATTGATCTGCCACGATATGATTCAGCAAAGGAAAACATAAGCAGAATGGATTATGCACGAAAGGAACGAAAACTCCAAGACTGAGGAGCGAGACTGCAGGAGCTTCTGGAATCTAGCTGCTCCAACTGCCGGGATCCAGAGACATGGATCCAAAATCGGGGATTCACAGCCTAGGATATAGAGCTCGGGATCCAGAGGCCGGAGATCCAGAGCCAGGGCTCTTAAATTTCCAACTACCTTGTTCCCATTCATCGGATCGCTAGCCCTAAAATTTATTCCTATCTTATTCCATAGAGAGTGACGGAGAGACGGACCAACATTGGAGCATACAAGCAAGTAAGGGAGTAAGCAAGTGATCAACAACTGTGTTTTATTATATAGTGAATGCTTCAATCGTAATAACAACTACAAACATGCAGGCTCCCAAGATAGAAAGTTAATTGTGAGCAGAGAACTTCTAAGAAGTGCCCGCCGGAATGTTTTTCGTAACAGAAGTAAAAATTTGGTTCTATCGGTGCTGCCTGCTAGAGATCCTTCAAGAAGAGCTTAGTATTCGGTAGCTATAATACAGGACATCACGGAGAATGTCACACTCTGTTCCAAAGCTTTCAGTCAGGATTGTTATCCTTCCGTAACTGAATTCTGGGCTGACCCTAGCAGCTAAAACCGTCGTAAATAAATTCTGGGACGCAAATTTTTTTTTTTTTTTGTGATAATGTAGAGCTACCGGCGGTCTTTGTTAACTCATCTACGAGAGTGTGACTGCCTGACTGGCACGCGATAATCAAACTTTAATACAGTTAATGGATTTTTTGCACTACAGTTGATGATGTTGGCAAATCCCTGAGAGTGAGGGCTGTGGCGCCATATTCGAACTTACGCCCCCCCCTCCCGTAACAGATTGGCCGATATGGCAACACTGCTCGAAAGCACTCCGGTATCGAGCGCTTCTTGTGTGACGCCAACGAACTCTTGTGCTTTATAAGTCAAGGGATGAAAAAAATGAATCCGAGTGTAAATAGAAACCAGTTCTAAAGGGTATAAGTCAATAGAGTCGATACTGCAAACCAGTGGGGAGGTTACTTATAAGAACTCTGTAACCTCGCAGAATGGGAGTCTCACTACAGGCTGAATTGAAAGTATGCGCAATTGTACAAGATTACTGTATGTAATATATTGGAGACAGTCTGTGTCTTGTAATATATGGAGACAATCTTTTCCTTCCTGTTCTTCCAGGCTGTAATATTGCTGTAAGTTTTCTTTGCCATATATCGAACTTCTAATGAAAAAGCTATTGTAACGAGAAAACACATGCTTAATTAATAATTGAGTTATACAATGGCGGTCAACTACGGTCCTGTCATCGATGAAACACGCAGTCGCAGGTCTGCTGTCTCCGGCCATTTCTAGTTCCACGTAATTGGGCCGCAGGTAGCGCACTTGGCCGCAGAAGCCGCTTCTGCTCGTTGATAGCATAATTTCGCATGCTGTGCACTGCAGAACCGCCACGCAGCATCCATGACAGCTTGGTACACGATGTGACGACATAGAAACAGAAGTAAATATGGTATTGGATACACAAGGATGGTGAAGATACGGAACGTATCGTCACTCTTGTGAAGAGGCCACTAGCTGCAGTGAAAGGTGACACGTAAACTATCATTCTGCATCAGTGGCGATTCATAGCTTCTAAAGTGTAGTATGTTGCTCACAGTTCCATATTAGGATAATTGTAATTAGTGCATGAACTGCTGGAAAAAGGTTCTGAGGGTCTTAATATCAGCGGTCGTTTTACAGTTCATGAAAAACTACAACTATTCTGGTAAGAAACCGTGTTGCGCTCTCTCAGCACAAGTCACGAAAAATTCCACTGCTCTGTATGACCGACATTTTTCCCACATGTATAGTTTCTGCAAAAATGACATTGACGTGAGTTTATTGAAATGAAAGAATTGTGAAGAACAGAATCATCCCTGAAAAATAACGGTAATACATTCAACGCTATTAATTCTAAACAAGCGAGAGTGAGCTCTTCATGGCCCTAAGATTTCGATAAAAGGATTTTGTATTCCAAGTAGCTAGAACGAACTTTTTTAACTGACTCATTTCTTATGGTTGCTAGAAATTGTGTAACTCTGGTGAAGGATTTAATTTTTTTAATTAGAAATGTTTCATTATCAAATATAGTTAATATTTCATCTAATTTATACTGTGGCCTAAACATTATAATCAAAATATATGTCTCGTCTCACTTACGGATTCGACGGCGCCGGCCGGATTGGGAACCAGTTCCACCACCTGGTAGCGACGTGTCTCATTTAGTCCCCAGATCTTCATATTTACGGTGTAAGTTTCACCAAGAAAATAAAGACGATGCAAAAAACAAGCATCGAGTTTGTAAGGCTTTTGAATCATAAATACGGAGCTAACCTGTAAGGCCCCACACTGGGGCAGCGCCCTCAGCTTGCAAGGCTCCAGAATTATGAGCATCATACCATGTGAGGCCGGGGCTATTATACCTAAAATGCAATGGGGTGTTACGATTTTATTGACTCTGATATACTGGGAGCCAGTATTGCTGTAAACTTAAATAAAGGAGTTGATTCAGACCGTCCAGCAGGTCATTTATTGAATAAGTTGATTCGAACCGTCCTGAGGGTCATTTACTGAAGAAGTTGTTTCATAATGAGAACCTACGGTACAAAACTTGCACGTACGTAATCCTCGCTCTTATAAAATTCTTGACTCGCTGTACTGGTTTTTATTATATTTCTCTTCGAACTAACCTCAAAGAAAACACAATTACGTTCAACGGCTTTCCGAGTGGTCACTAGATATATAAAATGATCAGAGAGAGGAACAATATTGATCGTCGGTCTTCCTTCTAGATCAGCTTATATTTTTAGCTATGATAACTTGATAACTTGATCCAAAGTTATGAAACAAAAACTAAGGGCCGAAGTGCCAGACAATTTAAAACTAATTAAATTAGCTTATCTCCATGGAGCTGCCTATACCTATGTACTAGGTGAGGCCTAATATGTAGTACAGGAGCGAGGGAGGCAGAGAAAGGACTAGAGGCAGAAGAAACCGTAGTGGCGACATGGCCTGCGTCTCTGACCACAAAAGAGAGCTTTGCAAATCCCGTAAAAAGATACCAACTTTCTAGACTCAGTTAATTCAATGAGCAGCTTGGCGGGTTGGATGTGCATGTACTTTGCACTATATAGTGCTCTATATATAGTTTAATATATGATATCTACATGTGGAGTTTTCACTATATATAGATAGAAGTTTTGCTATGACAGTGATTATTATTTAC
Source organism: Parhyale hawaiensis (assembly GCA_001587735.2). Classification (NCBI taxonomy): domain Eukaryota; kingdom Metazoa; phylum Arthropoda; class Malacostraca; order Amphipoda; family Hyalidae; genus Parhyale; species Parhyale hawaiensis. The sequence continues at coordinate 2,984,791 of LQNS02276924.1, read as the reverse complement.
AAATTCTCTATTAATTTTTCCAAATTTTCTAAAATTCTTTTTGCTGACTGAAAAGAATTAAATAAAGAATCTGTACATAATGAATATGGGCATTGGCTATTTTTTGGACGAAATAAGCTCAAAGTCACGGTTGCTCCTTATACATATATGTATGTATGTTTATACTGAGTATACCACACTAGAGCACGATGGCCCATATTATACTCCCTAGAAATCAAGTATACAGCCACAAGTACGTACATGCACAACAGCAGCAACTACTTTATGACAGGGTCACGCTATAAATGCAATCGTAAGGTCAACTTATTAAGAGATCCTCAACTGGCTCGTCGGTCGGCCAGACTGCGCAGTAAAATCTAGTACACAAGACTTCTCTGGAAAGTCCTTTAGTTGAATGACGTGCGACCCGCTAGTCCACTCACAAGTTGAGGATGCGTTCGTACAGTGTGAACCCGGCACTGCACATGCAGCACGTGAGGAACGTTAGTTTCTGTGCAGATCAGAATTTAAAGATGAGTGGCATCCCCTTGAGTGACAAATTTAATGTGACGACCACCACTGTTATATTCTTTGAACTATTATTGCTACAAATTAAAAATGGAATCGAGGATATAAAAATGTACAAAACAGGGAATCGTTACTCATATGGCCTCCCTTCACAGCAACACCCAAGGCATAGGCCGCCTACAGAATTTTTTGTTGTTGGACCAAGTAAAATTAGGTCAGCCGCCTCTTGAGAAGGCCGCATTAAATTCAAATAACGTATTGTCAATTTACAGTACTTTGTAGTCGATAGCAAGAGCTGGCTTGCCTCATCAGAGCTCAGTAACTTAAAACTTTGTACTGCAAAGTAGCTGTAGCATATTGCTCTGTGACTGGACTCTCTTCTCTTTACTCTCTTAGTAAATGAATTTGGCGCGACATTTTTGCAGTACTAATCTGAAATTTTAAGCACAGTCATAATATCGTGTACTTAACACGCTTCATTCAACATGTGAAAAATAGCTGTGAGTTTATAGTAATGAATATTTGAGGAAAGCTTATGCTGATTAACGATGATTTGCATTTGTATTTTTTTTTTTTACTAGAGGTAAAGTCAACTTGACCGTACCCTCCACTGGGAAACCCACACTCACTGGTTCGTGCTGCAGATTCACATGCGATGTGAGAGCCCAAAGAGCTCTATTTCTACCTACTTTCTGAGAAAGAGAATCCGGAGAAATTGGCAGGTACAAAGGCGTCGCTGCGCTTTTTTTTTTGGAGTGGAAAAATTTCCTGGAAGTTTGGATTGAAACCGAACACTGCTCTGAGACAACGAGGATGTCACGGCCGCCATTGCGCCTTCTAATGTAACTGCGGTAGAGAATATAAGATGTCCGGCGAACTGTTAGGCAATACAAAGAAGTTCAGAGGGCGGCATTTGATAATTAAAAAAATGTAAATAGAACCGTGCAAGGCACATGGGCAGTGTTCGGGAGCAAGTTTTCTAATACGAAACAAGGAGGTCAACTGCTAATAAATACATCAACTTGGAGAATGATTTATTCAGTAGCGTCACGGAAGGATTCCGAACGGTGGTTTGCATTGCAATGTAATCCGACAAAAGTACAAAAAAAAAATTTTTTTTTGGCAACAGGGCATCCTGTGCGCCGCCTCTTCCGCATAGTGTTATGCAACGATAACGATTTCCATTTGTAAATGCAGAACTCATTAATTGCATTCAGTCTCAATTCAGTTTTCGAAAAAAGGCTAGTTAGATAGAACTTCCCAAGCTGAAAGTGCGAAACAACATTCCACTTATAGCAAGGGCGTGAAGCAACATTCCACTCGCAAAACCACAGTCCACTTATTTAAGTGGCATGCAGCAACATTCTACATGTCCAGGGGCACCTCAGAAACTTTGGAGTATTGTCTTGGGCTTCTCTCATGCACGCTTAGATATGCATTCTCAAAACGGTACTTTGCATACAGGGCAATTCAAAACTGTGCAATAGTTTGACTCCCCAGTTATTACCGTTGATTTCACTCAGATTTGTGACTATGGTTTCGTTTTTCTCTTTTTGTGAGATAAGCGATAAAGAGGAGGCCTCACTATACAGTAGTAGAGCCTAGGTGCCTGTCTTAATCCAAGTGTATTCCGGCCGCGAATCATATGTATTCTACTTTCCTACCGGGAAGGGATGCAGAAGAATATGTAAAAGCATTTTTATGGATGCTGATGGAGGGGCAAAAACACACTGAGAACATACATTGCGTTTTCACAGGTACAGTCAGGAGGTAAGAAGATCCTGAACACACATATATTAAGACGAGTTAAGAGATAAGCATAAGGCATTCTTTTGGTTGTGGTGCACGTTAGCCAAAAGCTGAGGAAACTCTTGCAAACGCGCAAAATATTTTGCTCAAAACCGCACCTCCCAATTCACCCGTGGGAATGGTTCGATGGCCAACAGACGTCCAGCTCCGTTCATCTGAAAGACGTTGTCATGGCTACGGACTGAACACCATGACAAAAATACATCTGACAAGCGGAATAATATAATAGATGCTACCCATTGCCTTCAAAAATAATATGAGGTTCAATTTTATGATAAAATAGCTTGGAAATGATAAGCTGTGGCGGCTCCGAAAGCGAACTGAACAACCTACACGCATGTAGATGGCTCTGGTGGCGGTTTGCTTAAGAAATTTCGCGCGTTTGACCAGCGTACCGAGCGCAAAATGCTGCATGCTCCATCCTGAAATTTTGCGCAAAAGTGCGAGCGTGCAGGTTTTTAAACGTCGATTCGGTGCTCATAACTCAGATACTCGTTCTGTTGGCTAGAGTGTGGCTTCGGCATTAGTGATACGGGGCACAAAAACAGAAAAAATACTGCAGACGGGTAAAACATGAAGCTCTGCACCGTGTGCAGATGAAGCTTTCCACCGAGTGAAGGCGACGCTCTCCACTAAGTGAAGAAGCTTGCCACAGGATCAGATCGAAGTAACACCCGTTAACTAAGATTTAAACCGGTGGTGTTATGGTAGTACCAAGCCTCGTTCGATACAATTTGGAATATGAGGTTAATTACAGAGTCAGCAAGTCTCTCAGTCCCCCGGAACACGCGGGCTGCTCAGGACCGTGCGCCGCATGCCGCATGAGGGCGGCAGGGCATTGGAAAGCTGTTACCGTGCCAGTCACATGCATGGGTCATGACTCATGGTCATTATAATGTCATAGTTGTGCAAAGTGAACTGCCTCGATGAATTCTTTGTTGACCCAGTAAATGAATAAACCTCTTGAGATCTGTGCAACTATGAATGTCTATCTCTGAATCAATGTTTAAGCGCGAAGACTCCTGATATTAAACATATATTTCTGACAAATATTATACATAGTATATCTGTAACAAATGAATTTAATTTCGGTCTCCTGTTATAAATATCACATGAAAAAAGATAAAATCTACTCCTTTATAGTATGTACTCGAGCTCTTGTGCTCATACACAGAGCAATCTTTCTGTATATACCATTTGTTTCTAGTAGTTTCAATTAAGAGCCTTGCGAAAAATTTGTGTAATGGCTCCAATATTAATCACAATATCGGGCAAGCGACCATATTGGTTATTTCTATAACGCAGATCCTACAAAAGAGTTTCTAATAGTACGATAAACAGAAATGTTGACGCATTGTTTGTGCTGTAGTATGTATTCAGGGAACAATTTCATATTTTGTTTTGTCTTAGATAAAAAATTTACACTGTTTATTAAGTTGCTTGTCAGTCTTTACTGGAAAAAGATACAGTATCAGGTAGGAAGCTAAAATGGAATGTTCCAGAGATGGGACAAAAAATAAATAAAAACAAGGAATGACAACAGTTTGTTTTATGTATACACTATTGGCCTGTAGTAGCACAAATGAAAACAGAAGTAGGATTATTCCAGTCAGTGCCTATGTTTTCATAACTATGTAGATATGAGCTAATACAATGAGTGAGCTTAGACTAAAAGTGACGAAAGAATGGGTTAAAAAAGAGCAGTCTTGAGGGCTTTAAATGCAACCAGAGATTCAGAGATGAAGCGAATGAATAAGTTGTTCATTAGACTGGATACGGGAAACTGAGTTTAAAAACTAAATCGTTGGCCAAGTTTAAACATAAAAAAAACACCCTTTTGCTATACTGTGGTGTCTGGGATATTTTTACTTCCATTCTAAAATGCGATGAGCATTTGACTTTTCATTCGAACGATGCCCTGGCATTTAAACAGTTAAATCTGATACATATTTTATCAGAGTTTGTTATTCTACCTTGATAAACTTAGGCGGGAAAATTTTCTAGCGGTGAGAAGGCTAAAATTCACTATTTGATATCTATATATATCATAATTTAATCTATTTGTCTTGGGTAAGCTTGATCATGCACAGCTAAAAATCAGAAGTTGTCGTTATAGACTATTTCCGCCGGTAACACTTGGCTTTGAGAACCAACAGTGTCCGTTTCTAGACGGAATATAGCTAACACCAATAATTAGACCTTTCAATCCTCAAAAGTCAGAACGTTACGTTCTGTACAACGTTTGTCTTTGCAACACTGATAGTGTCCTTGAAGTGTGCCAAACACTTATGCTCATATGTTGATGTGCGGGCGTACACGTGCATGCACGTGGACTGCATGAGGAATTATGCTAGAACGTGAGTATCATGTGACCACATGGACTTTGCTACAACATCAAGACACGCAAGCGCTCACTAGCACAGCTTCAACTTATTAGTTTGTTTACAAGTAGCTCCATAAGGTCTGTGGGGGACATTATCAGACCTGTCTGGAATTGGAATGATGAGCTGGCTCAGGCTGGACGAGGGGGAGCACGTCTAATACTATAGGTACCCCAGAATTTGCAGGATGACCTCACAAAATCGTACCCTCAACTTACGAACGAACGTGCAACGTGAACGTCATCCCGTTGTATAGTGAGAGTAGGAAGCATAGAAACGGTAGCACGCACAGCGTGCGAGATGAGTGTCCGACTGCATTAAGTAATTCTGTCCTCGGGCACGCCAGTCTGATGCTGGGGACACACTAGGCATTTACACAGACAACTTGATGCAAGGATGCGAGACTCGGACGTCATTTATGCCACGGTATCTATGCTACCGATTTTAAGTATGTGTCCCCGGTATAATAGGTCGTACTGCAGTATCACGTCATTGCCTGCATAGTGCATAGTCGAGCAAGAATTCTGGGTGGGAAGATTTTCTGCTTCCGACAAGTTTTTTGTAGCATGCAGCTCGGAGGATCATCCATTACATACATACTTATCAATTAAAAAAGAAGTCATTTTTGTGAGACAGCTACCTTTAATTGGCTCGCCGCTTATGGATGATGTGTTGATTTTTTTTTATTGAAGTTATTCTCAGCAAAGTTTGTCAGAAACTCTACAGAAAACCGTCGTCATGTTTCTTCGCGACGTTCATGAAGTTGCAACGCATATGGCAATAGCAATGACTTTCACTGGACCATATTCTGCACTGCATCAACTTAATTGGAGGGATAATGTCATAATTGTGGCAACATCGGGAATTTCGCTGAAGAATTTGTTACTGCCATTGACTCTTTGTTGCCTGGGTTCCTGGACCGTTACCTCTAGTATTGTTCAGGCGGCCACCTACAGTGCATGTCACATTGTTCAGTAATAACAGTTGTAGGCTTGTGGGCTCCATCCGAATTAAGGCAGTGCGTTAGAAAAACATGCTTAATACATGGACGAGATTTCAGACCCTGTATGCTATTCCTCAGAGTATATATTTCGTTAGGTTAGATTAGTTCAGAATATTTTAGGCTAGATTCGGTTGAGATAGAATCTGTACCTAAGTTAAGCTATAGGCCTACCTATTATGTCTGAATCTTCGGTAGACCACACACTTATACCGGCAGTATTGTTTCTTTTTCTGTGGCACGGAAACTTTACCCGATCTCTAACTTACTCATCGCGGGGCCTGCACATCCGGGTATATTGGTCGTCAAGCTAACGAGGAAACCCAACATACCAGCAAGTGTTCCGGTGAGCAGCAGCCTTGCAGTGTTGCCTATTTAGGCAACAGCTGGTCACTAACTGGCGAGTTTTTGCTTGAATTGGAATTACCGGCGACGTGGGGAGCAAGCACGGTACCCTAAAACCGAAGTTTAATTATATCAGATTCTGCCGACCGCTAACTTACGCCATCAGGCAATACATTAAAAGTGTCATCGATCGACCCGGTAAAGTCCATTTAAACTAAGCTGATTAAGTTTGACTCGCAAAGAACTTCAAGCAGAAGCGTTAATTTTCCCGCTTTGAATTTTCTACCTTGTGGCATCAAAGGCTGCCCGGTTGTACTAAGGCGGCCAAAATTCCACATTTCTGAACAGAAGTGAGTTTGTGGTCTTCCTCGTTGCAGGGTAATTGATTTGTAATTAATACCCCGAGCGTAATTAAAAGACGCGGAAAGAGCGATCCTGTCTCAATTTCTGACTAAGTCAAGCCTATTGGGCTTGATTTAATTGGACTTAACAGTGGACCAGGACGTGCTGACTCAAATAGACGATGTTTCAGAAAACAATAATTAAATCATTAGTTTTTCTCCTCTGGATGCTGCGTCTAATATATTAAGGACGCAGTACCCTGCGGTATGTGGCCTGAAGGCCAAGACGCGGAGGAAATTGCTAGTTGGTCCGTAGATTTACGCTGGCGGGCAGCGGTCAGGGTGCGCACGTTATTAAGGACGTCGAACAATGCAATGATGACGTGAAGCCGCCGTTACGTTTGGTCCTAAAGGCTAGTTTACACTTTGTTCTTGTGTTCTCTGAACGTGGTATAAAATGTTCGAAGGTTCTATGGCGTCCTAATATAAATGCAACTGTATGTCTATAGCAAAAGAAGTTTGCTAAAAGTTTGCAAAGGAGTTTACATAGCAAGTGTCACTGGTAGTTTTAATATCTCTTCAACTTTAGTGCAAAAAAATGCCTCGTTCACTTGCACCATGTCCCTCTTTGTACCTAATTAAGTGTGTCTATTTATTTGCAGTGAACTAGGACTCCAAAAGTCTTGCTTGTTTCAGTAACTCAAGATAGAGCAATAAAACTTCGGAAACTTTTATTTACATTGCGTACAGGAGTTAAGGCCTGTAGTGTGACCGGGCTTTATTTAGTGAACAAACTTGTGTGCTACTCGAAGTTATACACATTACGTCAGGTCTGTAACCCCGGTGTCACTCTAACGCTAAGTGATAGAAGATTGGCGAGAAGTTGACAAATAGACTTGACGCCGATAAAGTCTACTCAGGTATCTCACATAACTCTGACGTCACACTCCTAACAGTCGCTTCAATTTGGAACAATTTGCTGGATTATGAAATTTTGTAATGGGGAAGCTGCTTTGAAATGTTGTGGGGCTTCGTAATACGAACATACATGTATGTTGGTTACGTGTTAGCAATATTAGAGCCGCAGGGACATAGCTCCTCCCCCCCCCCCTTAGAGCCGCCATGAGTTTGGTATTGACTGTATTGCATTAAGCGACATTCTCACAGAACAACCTATATTATTATCACCCGTGAGAGAAGCAAATAGTGGTGAAACTGCTCTCGTTTACGGTTCGGTTGTATGTATTTTTGTTTATCTGTCAGCTTGTCTGTCCACCCAAAAAGCGGCAAAAGGAGTTGAGCCATCAGCACAATTTTTTTCAGGCAGTCAGGAGAGTTTACTGAGATGTGAAAAATAGAAGAAATCTAGAGTTAGCTGGCCATCAAAAATGACGGCGTTGAATTTGCAACTTCCCCCCCCCCAACCGCGGGTAATGGTCTTTCGCCAAGGGGCGTTTTTGTTTCCCACTAGGTCTGACTTAATTCCTAGCCGCAATTATATAAGGAAGAAACAGATGTCGGTCTCCAGCAGAAAACAATAGCATTGTTTGAAATCATCTTTATGAAGTACGCTGCGCTGTAGAAATACCAAAAGTCTAACCCCTCATAATGCAATACAATTATACATAACATTAAATGTAAGAAATTCAAACAATACTGTATTACTCTTTATCACCCGCGATCGAAATCAGAGAAGTGATAATGTTTTCGTTGGAGATTTAAGTATATATATATATATATATATATATATATATATATATATATATATATATATATATATATATATATATATATATATATATATATATATATATATATATATATATATATATATATATA
>LQNS02276924.1:2957923-2976555 GCA_001587735.2 Parhyale hawaiensis | reverse complement strand
TATATATATATATATATATATATATATATATATATATATATATATATATATATATATATATATATATATATATATATATATATATATATATATATATATATATATATATATTTGTATCTAGATATATATATATATTTGTCTGTCCACTCAAAAAGTGGGCAAAGGAGTTGAGCAAATGTTTCATAATTTTTGTAGGGAGTTTGGTGTGTCGACCTAGATGTGACCCAAGACAAAAAAAAAACTAGGCCTAGCTGGCCATCAAAAATGACTGCGCTGAATTTGCCCCGACCGAGGGTGATGGTCTTACACCACGAGGCTTCCTAATGGTTAATGATGTTTTCGGCGTAAGAATATGAACTACATAATGAGCATAGTGAATTTGTTAAGTGAAGCAATAGAGCAGTGAACAGAGAAGAATTCTATCATTAAACTTGAGCACTCTGAGAGCGCATACCTCCGCCAACTGAGGCAACGGTAGCATAAAATTCAAATTGGTTCTGAAACCATAATTTTTTTTGCATAAACTCCAAAATCTAATCATTTGTGCCTTTCTATATTAGTAACAGCTTGTTCAACTTTCTTGAAGATCCGTTCATTGCTTTTTGACTTATAGTGTTAACAAACGTTATGACAAACATAAGTCAAACATACAAACGAACAAACCGATCTGCACCAAATTTTGATTATTTATGTGTTTTAACATCACTAGCAACCCCTATAAATTTCATAAAGATCCATTCATTATCTTTGAGTTATTGTGCTAACAAGCATAAAATTAAAAACAGTGACAAACGAACGAACAAACAAACAAACGGATCATTACCAAAATTTGGTCATATACTCTATGTAATATACCTAATAACTCATGTTGATTACATTAAAATCCATTCATAACTTTTTGAGTTATGGCATCGAGAAAAATGAGGCAGACAAACAAACAAACAAACGGATGGAGATATCTTCACCAAAAGTTAATCACATACCTAACAATCCCTGTAAATTTCATTGAAATCGGTTCATAACTTTTTGAGTTATCTTGGTGACAGACAAATAGACAGACAAACAGACAGAAAGACAGACAGACAAACACGACGAAAACATAACCTCCTTGGCGGAGGTAATTATTCCATTTCTAATCGCTGTGTGGAACATTAGAAATTTACAAGATAGTGACGGTGTACGACGTTCATCACTAAATCTTGATAAGTCTTTACGCGGACAATAAACGAATTACATGATTTTAATTAAATGGAAATTTCCTATTAAATGTCGTCACTGATAGCTTAGGTGAGCCTTTAAAGTTGACGGCAGAGAGAAAGCTCGAAATTTACAACAAATCGCTGCCCGGACTATAAAAGCATTACGTGGTAGAAAAATATCAAATTCCATTCATAAGTTTCATCACTAATAACCACATAAAACATGAAACGTTTCTAGAGAAAGGAAAATATTCAAGTTAAATCACCAAATGTATCGCTAATCGACGGACGGTAATGGTTACTTGGGGAGTAAAAGGTTAACAGAAATGAAAAATGTCGGAAACATAAAATGTAATATCTAAATCTAACACCAATCGCTGTTCGGAGCTTGAAAGGTTGATAAGCAACAACACTGAAAAAAAATTGACATTAATCTCTAAATTTAATGCTAATCGTCAGTTGGAGCAAAAAAGGTTAAGAAAAATATTAATATTTAGATTATTAAAATTTAGTCAGTGAATTCCCTACTAATCTTTAGGCGAAAGAGTAACAAAGAAGTAAACACATAAAGACACAAAAGTACTCACATCCTGAGTGCCGCTCACAGGGTAGACTGCGGAATTCTTCATAGCGCTCTTGGTGTAGTGAACAGAGAAGCTTCAGAAGAAAATAATAAAAAAAAAGTACGCTCACCGCTACTTGTTCATGGCTACAAATTGTCCAAAAATAATGCGATAAAAATCACTAACCTCTGAAATTGTGAAATGCCGCCATTATTCAGTGAACAGAATATTACTTGTTTGTAATGTTGACTGGCTCCATATAAGCGTGGAATTTGCAAGTTTCAAACATGAATTTTACCCCACCAAATAATGCTTTTTTGGACTAAAGATTAAATGCATAATAACAGCTTTTTATTTAACATTTGCAGTTTTCGGGAAGGAACTCAGGCTACATTCAACATAACATTATCGTTCGTCTCTTTTGAATTTTGTCCCTTATTGTAAACCTATCTGCCAAATTACGCGTCTCCTACATGCTGCTCAGAGCATCTTCGGACTAGGTCCAGGTGACGTTATTCACGCTGCCTCGAGTGGGCAGTCACGGTGCAGAAATTGTGATCCAACAGTAACTAACAGCACAGTGTGGGGGTTTTCAAAATTCAAGTATAATATGTCTGCCTATAAAGCACCTTTTCCAGTCTAATGAACCTTTCTTAACCTAGCTTACTTTATTCTTAGCTAACTTAACCTACCTAAAATACCCTGAAGCCGTGCGCAGACGAACATCGTCACTGATTTCGGAGAGAGAAAATTGGCGGATCATCAAGCTTGGCATAACATTTCAATGCACACTGAGCGGGAAAAAGGTTCTTGCAGATAAAATACTCCACGGTAAATTTATTAGAAGTTACTTGAAATAGAAATTGTAACTACTATTTGAATAAATTGTATTACTTGTTCACACGGCGGTTTTTTGTTCACTGTACAATCATGTGCATGGTAATCAGCGACTGCATGATTTATACTATCTTGTAGCTCGCTAACAAAACATTGACATGTACGTTTTCTGCTGGCTCTCATCGTTGTGATCTGGAGACAAATTCATTTTATTCTTTTGATATTATTTTTGCCAGCGCCACCATTTAAAGTAAAATTTTAAAAAAAAGGGAGGCACTACAAAGCATTTGTTGGCGAAATGCCACTTTCGGCCATTTTTGCTTCTCGTCTGCATTGGGCCTACGATGTATTTCATTTAAACCAAATGCTACACCGGGACCGGTTTATCTTCACAATTACTAGATAAAAATTTTGACACACTGTGAGCTCTAACGCGTTCATTATAGCAATCATATAACATATCTAGGTTATAATTTCTTACAACTGCTGTCATTATACTATATTTACGATTGGTTTCCAAAGAAATGTTTCTGTTGTTGTTCCGTGCTGTCCCCGCGAGTCTTTGAAGCAACAGTGCAATATTTGCTCAACCATTTTCCAAATAACTCAAATGTTTACCTAAGTTGCTAAAATAACAGGAACTCAATCACTGATAAAATTCTGTTTTCATTGCATACGTTGGCAGTAATTTACACTATATATTAAACTATTCCTGCAATTTGATCTTTGTATCTTAAATATTTAATCCGTCCGCCCGCCTCAATTGAAGTAATTTTCTTCGGTTGTTTCACTTTGCGCAGAGCTTCAGCTTGAAGCTTTCAGTTCGCGCTTTTGGATCTGGTTTTAGGTCTAATTTTGAATCTAGTTTGAAACGTTAATGGCAAACCGAACCCGACGGATCTTCACAAAAAATTATAAATTTGTTCCTCTTGACTTTCCTAACAGTTCCTATAAATTTCATAAAGATTCATCTATAACTTTTCGAGTTATGTGGCAACAGACAATTGAACATATCCTGGTAAGCACGTAACCTCCGCTGCGAAGCTGATTATGCGAGCCAGGATTTAGTTTTAGTTACCAAACCCAGCAGGCACCAAGCTTAATTTACCTCTACCGTACTAAGTTTCAGGCTGTCTCAAGGGTAATCGGTCTAGGATGAACACCTGATACTCGATCTAAAATAACTGAACCAATGCTAGTGAGTGAAGTTCCGCAAAAGTTAAGTCAAATGAGATTAATTTATCTCAGTGGAGCTGTTCCATCCGATGATGCCTATACTTCGCAACTGTTGCTCTCTCCAAATATCATCGCCATTGAAAGATCACGAATTTAAATTGGAGGTCTTAAATGCAGCAGTGTCCTGGTTTCATCCGGCTTTATAATTGAATTCTCAAGTATTTTTACTTCCAGGCAGTCGATGTATATGAACTTGTAATGCAAGGGTACATATATCGGGTACCTGGAAGGTAAAATTTTGAACATACACAGTAAAACTGTATAGAACAAATAGCACCTAAATTGGGTAAGGCCTGTGCATCATGTTCTACCTCAAGCCGACGAGTTAGTTCTCGCACTCTTGCACCAGCAGTGCACCTATTGCCTATTCCTAGCCTGTTTTATTTTGCAGGTAACTTCTCTCTCCAGTGTCGCGATGCGACAGCAGGACAACGGACAGAGTTCCTGTATCACGATCACAAAATTACAAACGCTTCTTCCGGTAGCTAGTCCTGTATTACTGCACATCCCTAGCACCATTCTCTCAACTTTATATACAAACATTGCAACTGAAATTTCGATCAGTTCCGGCCGACGTCCCCTCGTTGAAGTACCTTAACCCTCTGATCAATTTTCTGTGCCCTCGGTCCCGGCAGGGCAATAACGAGAGGCGACACCCACGATGTTACCTCACCGCCGTCCAACGGCGTACTGACCAAGCGCTTACCTGTGCTGGCCAACAGGTAGCCTCCCAGACGCACCTGGGATGGATGATGGACATATGTGTGTTGAGTGCACGTGCACGTGAGCAGACAAGGACGTGTAGACGTGTTACAGACGTGTTATGACTTCTTGTAAGATACTGGAAAGATGTACTCAACGGTGGATTAACTACTGATACATTCTAGTTGTACCGCCAGTAAACCCCCTATCCCTGAGAAAAAGTGTAGCGCGCATTCCCGTGTAGCAAAGAGAAATGCCTAAGTCGTCGTGCTCATGTAGCACAAAATTTGCAGCTGCGCAGTGAAGAATGTCTTTCATATTAATGTATGCGAATGTATGCGTAGGATGAGTGCGTGGCACATATTGGAACAGTGGACAGACTGAGGCTGGTAGGTCGAGGCGAGATGAATATACATAAGAACAAAGATCACCACAGTACATCGTTAATAAAAATGTGACCTCACTGGAGTTTATTAACTGCTTGATTAATAAAATACAGTGTGCTTATAAATTAACCTCTTTATCATGTCAAACATATCAGCAGTCACCACTACTTAACGCACGATGATAGTCATATATTATATTGGATAAAGTGAAGACAACTAATGATGTTTCATTTTATCATTATTCTAGAATTTTGTTGATCTTTATGATCTAGTGATGGCACATCTACAACATCATTAGAAGATATCTATTATCAGTGATGATGAAATCGCAGGTCCTATTACATTCATCCCATTGCCAACCAAAACAACATCAGTATACCGTGTAATAAATCTCATCCTTGAAACCTACGAACTCTTCTAAAGCATATAATGTTAATATACAATATTTATACCCACAGCTGTGTCTGACCAAAATTTCAGCAGATCCAAAGACAAAACGTTAGAATCATGTTCCAAAATGCATGCAGTATAATACAGTATCAGGCATAAATGGAATTTTACTGGTATCCAGCGAGTTTTGAAGCTCCAGGATGTTATGAAAAGCATTGGGAGTCTGGCCAGGACATACGAACACACGCATGGATGTTGTTGCTAATAGGTACATGGCAAGGACCTGCCCTGCCATCCATCTCACGTGACAGCCGCACGGAATATATACATTGAATATTGTCCAATGACTGCGCGTCATTCTAATTAGCTTGTTGCTACCTGCGCAGGTAGGACAGCCATGGTGCCTGCAACCACGAGCTTGTGCTGAAAAGTACGTATAGTTACAACGTTATCGAATGGCCAACAAAATTAATATTCCCAGGATTGACTTGTGCCACTTGGTGTCACCAACTTACGTGAAAAATAGAGCATAAATACAGCTCGTGAAAAGTCCTACGGCAGAACATAAACCGTTCCAATCAGATCGTTCACTGTTGAAATTTGAGGCATGGAAGGGGTAAACTATCGCGAAAGACTTGCTCACCTTCAGATAAATGTATTCAATTCATCGGAAATTCGAATGCTTGCTTCACAATCATATACATTTGGAAACTTCTAGAAGGAATTTTAGCGAATATAAATGAGCGGTTAGCCGCCAGACTCTCGGACTGCATTGGTCGTATTGCGAATCCCTGTCAGAATTGTTAGATAAACCTGCTGTTGGCGGTTACGCGCAATGAGGAGATAATTCGCTATTAAACCCCCAGCACGTAACGTAGCACCACATCTGTACTAGACGGATGGCGTGCATTACGTCACCTGGACTTCATCCGAAGACCCTCCAAAGAATCCAAGGTAGGCGGCATCAAAGTCGGACTACACGTAGTGGCACAGCGCTGTAAATATGCAATAGAAGTCAGCTATGCAGGGAGAATTTGTGCGTCGAGGACCAATGAGATTTGATCTTGTTCCGTCAAATTTTTCAACGCCCTACAAGTTTTCCACTTTAGTGGGCCTTGCTCGTATCGACACTTCCGAATACGCACGACAAGCATAATACTGGAGGCCTATTGATGTAGTAATAATAATTATGTACTCTTGGAGACATTACAAGACTGAAATGTTACATGGTTCAACAGAAAATGTATCTTATTTTTATGTCACACCCACAACACGTCTAGCTGTGGTCTTACATTCTAGACCTCATTACTCCCCATTTCTTGGTCTTCATCAGGTAGCAGTATGCCCTGCCATACATATTAGTTCGTTTGTATATATATAGCCAGGGCCATTTCCGATAGCATTTATAAACGAATTATTGGAGTTTTCAATTCTGCTTTTAGGCCCAAGGCGCATTTCCTGGTCCGGACTTTGAAACAGTCAGTGTATTTCTGAGCAAATATCAAATTTGTGGTATTAGACCGAGGCTTATTTATTAATCAGCGCAACTTATCATTATAAGCAACGCACAAGCGGTGAATGAATTTCATTTTAAAGTTACACTTAAGTGAGTTACGGTACAGGTGGCCATATACCGTTAGACTTCACGAATATACACATGATATAATTTTATTAATTATTAATTATAATTTTAACAACACTTGGTTTTATCTGCAGCACTTCCAGCTACTGTATTTCTGTAAGTCAGTGCACCCTAACAAAATTTTTGGCTGTCAAAAAAGCTCTTTTACGTCTTTGGCTTTTTGATTTTCAAGATTTCTCTTAGAGGAGTAGATACAAGTATTAAAAATTGACGAGTATCTTTTTACCAGTGGACACGCCCTACTTATGCAAATAGCCAACTACTTTGTGCCTGTCTTAATGCTGCTTTGTTCGACTGGTTGTGTGTAATGTCTCTGACCATCGTCTGATATTCTTGCAGTTCAGTATATAACCGTAAGCATTACAGTGTTCTGAGAATAAGTTCAGCTTTCTGTAATGATATATATCTTTGTTCTTACGCACACCACACTGTGGTCTAAAGAACAAAGGTCTGGAGGGATGAACATGGCGGTACATTAGCATGTGTCACAACCTTGGTCTCACTGCTATCGTTTTTCTGAAAAATCTTCCGCTGCACAAAGGGAAAATAGAAAAGGACACCGACTTTCTGGACAAACTAATGACTTACACTTATTCGGAATTGAATTTCTTCATGTTTAATTATACCGCCACCATCATTAACATTTCTTTATATTTTTAGTTTGCCAATCAACCTTCACACAGAGGACTCGGCGGTTCGAGTAAAGAAACCATCATTAGGTGCATTTTTCTGCCGTGTAAAGAGACTAATAACTATGGATGGAAAGTCTTACTCTATATAGAGTCACAACTCTACAGTTCTTGTGATGAAGCGCAAGACTGCGTGACTACCGGTAGAGTTTGGTCAGTAGCCTTTACCAACGGTTGTTTTTTCGGTAAAACCAGAGCTCGCATGCCAATAACATTTTGTTGTTTTTAGTGAAGGATTAATTATAAACATCACAAATAAAAATCAATAGTCTAAATATATAATGTAGATAAGTAGTATATTTTAGAAAAGATGGAGAGAGGCCATGAGAGGCTACCCACGATAGCAGCAGACCTTGCATGCTGCAGGTGTGCTGGAGGTGCCGGGAACGAGCCTGGTGCATTGTGAGCGATATTCGTGGCGCCTGGCACGCTGAGTCAGCATACTTGCTCGGTGTGTACAGCTACCGTGGCTGCATTTACCATAGTGTAGAGAGAGGGGCGCAGGTCACTGAACCTTTCGCTACTGCGTCATAGTTCTTAGCCACCCGTGATCGACTGCAGTTAAACTTACTTAATGTATTTTATTCCCATTCTCAGGAAGTACTTGAGACCCGCAGTAGCGTCAGACTAAAGCGTCTGACCTTGAGTCTCAAGGCCGCTGGTTCGTTGCCATTTTCCAGGTTGCCGTAACCCTACTGGGTTGTGATTACAACACTCCTCAGACTGATGCCATGTCCACGTATACCAGCACCATCTTCTTTAATTCTAAAGCAAGAAAACAATCCGTAAAGCAGTATGCAGACTTTATTTCCTCCTTTGAAGCCACCAGACTTAACTCATGGACGCAAACGATCGGTGTACCTTGCAAAATTTGACCTTTAGATCACCTGCAGCTGCTCTTAAGGAAACTTGAGACTTGCTGCCGCTTTAACGTTCAGCATATACTTACTCATCCTCCCTTTTATTTGAGCCTTACAGATCCTAAAAGTAACAAATCTTTGCTCCAGCAGCGAGCATGCGCATGGTAATTCCATATTTTCCTTACCTTGGTCCTCGAGCCATACGTTACCGTGTTCCATCGCTCATCAGTAAAACTTATTAATTAATACCTGAATTTAAATTAGCCTTCAGGAAAGCTATATATATATTTTTTTTTTTCGATGGTCCAACTGCAAGTGTCGTTATTCAGTAGCTTCCTTAGTGTGTTTGTTGCTTTATTTTATCTTACATTTTTGCGTTAGGGAAAGAACACATTTCGGGTTTCCTCTGTATAGATTGCGAAGAGACATCAAGAGATACTTTGATTCATTGTAAGAACTTTTGAAAATTGTGCTTTGACTTAGCTAAGGTATAGCGAATATGTACGTGTTCAGTAGCCATTCCTTCAAAAACCAAAACATTTATCAATACTCAGCCAACCAGTAAAGCAGACGTGAGATGTTCAGTAATGTCCATGTTTTTACTATTTACTGTGGTGATCGGTTCGAGCTATGGGTCGTTCGAGTAACGAGGAGCATCACCCTATAGGTCTCCTGCAAGCAAGCATGCAAACCTGACACGTAGGCTGTTGAGAACCGACGGAGACGCTGCGGGGGCCTGCCTGCAGCGGCCTTGCAATGGCAGACGACAAAATTTATTTTAATGTTTGTCTTTAGCGAGACATTGTGGCTAGCTTAATCTTTTCCGAGTTTGTGCTCGCCGTGCATCTCGGCCATAACACACTGATCCTGGCAGATGTCATGGGGTCATAGCTGATTTCAGGAAAAATATCTTTTCAATTTTTTTTTCTGAAAAGTCAGTAACAAAAAATATGAGTCACTGAAGACTCCAACTGGAAATCCACCTGCACTGGCTCGTGCTGCTGTCAGACCCAAAGGAGGGCACGGCTGCTGTCGACCCTAGATTATCACGGCTATGGCACTGGTCCCGGAAAGCTCATGCCATAAATAGACCTCGCAACCATCCCCATTTCTTGTTAGAGTCAAAGCTCATACAACAGCGTCGGAACACCGGAAATGCTGACTCAGCGAGCTCGTCATCTCAAGAATTCTTTGGTCTGGCAGAGAGACAGTCTACGTACTAAAAGCATGACTAAGTATGGCACTGTAACAGTCCTGTTACTGGCATTGCAAAGGTTTGAGTAAAATAATGGCAATAGTACTAGAAGGCATTAATTGATACACCAACATTCTATTCTACCTAGATTATCTCAATCACACACGACACATCTACCCAGCGGGTGGGGTAAGTAATGCAACCTGGACCTTATCCGATTAAATTTACCCATGTAAAGCAATACTTCGCGTTTTATTCTTCGGACATGAGTCCTACTGCGAATTCAGTAAATTCATACAACATGGTTTAATTTAGTAAAGGGACCTCAAATAAAAATAGATAGGGACCTAAACAATCACAGGAACCTCAGATAAACATAAGGACCTAAACAAACATAGGAACCTCAAATAAACACAGGGACCTAAACAAACATAGGAACCTCAAATAAACATAAGGACCTAAACAAACACAGGAACCTCAAATAAACATAAGGACCTAAAGAAACATAGGAGCATCAAATAAATATAGGGACCTAAACAAACATAGGAGCCTCAAATAAACATAAGGAGCTAATTAAACACAGGTACCTCAAATAAAGACACATTTCTTATGCATCACAATTCACAAGGCATTCATTTATTAGCAGAAGTTACGATTTCATCAGCACCAACCATTGGCAACAGACTACATTAAATCTTATTATTTTCTAGGACGTTCGGGTGTTCCAGGATTCAGTTAATTATTTAAGCCAGTGACCTGTACTGACAAATTTCTGTTTCTTGTTTTCAATGCAAAACACAACCTTGCATTTTCACGAGTAAATAGCGTAAGTTTTGCGTGAGACGCCCCTGGTGACCACCGAAAGCGTTTTATTGAAATTTCATTATTGAAGCATGAGATACACTTGTGATTCCGAATGAGCTGTCAAGCATAGCATAGGCAGTGAAGCAATGTGTCTGTTTCAGTCAGCAGTAAACTCATTGAAATGGTAAAATAATATTAATGGAGCACTTGCCTTTATATATATATGTATAAATTGAATGGTTTCTCTATGGAAAATTAACGCCGAGCTTACTTCTAGGAAATCAGCATTCCGTTTTTTCTTGAATCTCGTTGGACATGGAGTCCACTAGACAAATTTATGAGCTGTGCTTCTGTCAAGTTTCAAAATAATAATAATATAGAGTCAACCCTATCAACCCTATGAGGAACAACCGGCGGTAGCGGCGGCCTAGAGTGCTGAGCTCATGACGCTAGACGTTGCAGGTTCGAATGCCAACTCAGGAGGCGAGCTGTTGCGACGCTTGACGCGCTGACTCAGCGTTTGATATCGCCACAGCCGCCGTAGGGGTACTTGCCCTTCCAAGAATTGGAAAGATTAGGGGGTCTGGATCGTTGCAGTCTTTTGACGATGGCGCTATAGCCCTTGGCGATCCGTGATGGACTGTAGCCGTACACTGCTCTGGGGCCAGTTGGTATATATCTGCTGCACGAATCAGTACGCGTGAGTTTTCCGGTTGAGAGTGAGATTAAGTTGACCTTACCTTTACCTTTAACTGTAAGATATTACGCTCGTACGAATAGCATTGCTTGAAAAGTCATTTATAAACTATATACCTTGCTTCTTATGCATGGATGTTTTACAGTAAGGAAAGTCAACGCATTGAAGCAACTATAACAACATAAGATGCAGTGTTACATCTTTTTACAATGCTGTGTATACCAAATACAAGAACTATAAATACTAATATCATTATTATTATTAGTTTGTAGGTTTTCTGATGATGGGATTTGCATCCCGAAACGTTAAATTTTAATCTTGTCGACTTTTATTTAATATTAAACTATAAATACTGTGTATCTGTTTCCCGCATACTTCTGTTTGCATGCAAGAAGCAGAGCCGACATACCGAGACTTGGCTGGACGGGAAATTCGGCGGAGAGGGAAATTTCTTACGACGCTCGAGGGGCTCGCAGGTGCTTATGGTGCCGTCCATCTTTGGCTAAGTCACAACTGTTGCGACCTTCCTCAGCGACAAAAACCAAAGACAACACATACGGAAGAGACGTCTGCCTTTTTTACTGGCTTATCCCGTTTGAAATGTGATGCAGCGTATTCATTATTTCATGAGAGGCCTGCGTTTTAGAAAATTCTGGACTTGAAATTTATGAGTTGCAGATAGCAATCTACCTCCTTGTTGATTTGTATTAGAGTTTTTACCAATTAAATTATAACATTATCGTTTATGCATCGTAACCAACAGGCTTAATATGGGTGCCCCCCCCCCCCCTTCCGGAGTAAACACAGCATAATTGGAAAAAACAAAGAACCAAGAGGTAACACAATGTCTTGTGGGTGTAAATCAACAAGCTTCCATTAACGTGGCGGGTACATTGAAGACGAGCAGAGTAAGAAGACAAAAGTACTTCAACAAGCTCCGTGCTGAAATTCATTGCTCGAAAAACAACATTGATGAGCTCCTCGATCCTGGTGCGACTAAATTGAGTTGCTGGAGGTTCAGGCAGATTCTTTTCATTGCAAAAAAGCACTTTCAAATACTAGCCTTGAAATTGAGCGCTCGGTCTTTCTCAGTATGTGACAGCCAAACTTCTTTCTAACTTCCCTCGTTCTGTAGCTCTTATTTGGAGACTGCGAAGTCAGAAGCTCTTCGGCCGTCTTTAGGTCAAGGTATTTCAGCCATGACCTGCTTCCTTTTTAGCTACGAAAAGCTTCGTGTCTCTAAAGAAGAATAATGAAAACTTGTCGCCAGGGAACTAAAACATATACATATATATATATATATATATATATCATTATCGCCACGGTTGAGAGGGCCGCTCATCTTACCAACCTTGCAGCACGGGGTTGTGACTCTTGGCCATAAAAGGTAGAGTCAACTTCACCGCTTCCCCTACTGGAAAACCCACACGCACTGGAGACTAACTGTCCCCCAAGAACGAACGGCCGCAGGCCACCACAGATCGTCAGAACAACGGCGCCATCGCCAATAAAGTTCCTATGCACCGAACCGTGCCTCCCCCCCCTTACCCACCCCATTTCTGGGAAAGGTAAGTATCCCCACGGCAGCAGTGCGTACCTATCAATTACTGAGTCAACGAGTCACGGGCTGCAAGCACTAGCATGCCTGGGTTGGCCCTCGAACCTCCAACGTCCAGTGTTATGAGTTCAGCACGTTATGCTGCTGCTTTTTCGGGTGAGCCCCCCTCCCCCAAGAAAAAGGAAAATATTGGATGGCAGGGTAAGCAGCTGGAAGTAAAGAATGTGCCATCACAAGGCCGTACACAGCTGTTGTATAAAGGTGCTGCATAATCTATTGTCAACTTCAAACGCAATATCGAAGATGTTCTTCTAACACAGTAAGCCTGAGTAATCATTATGGCTGACACTGCACGGCCCGCATCCATTAGTTATTAGAACGTTTCTGTGTCACCCACTTTGACCGAGAACATCTAATCGGGTTAGCGTTTATTTCAATTTCAGCCCTGTACATCCCCTTCACCGTCTTGGATCGAGTTTTAGGTGGTAATTGCAAACCGATCACCTTGAATAAGAGTTGAACACAATCATCCACTTTTAGGATTAAGTTTCCTGCCCAAATTTATTCCATGCAGATGTGTGAACTGTACGCTAGATCGTTTTTATTCGAGGAAGGAAAGAATTTTAAACGGAGTTCTCAGTTCACTATTCGATGCGACCAACCTTGGTATGATACTTGAACAGTTCTCACTGCATGTAGAATTTCCTAACGCTACAATTTCACCCCAGAAACTGTATATATGCTCATGAATTGCAGATCACTTAGCTTAAGGAATGGAAAGTTCTTAATGAATAATTAATTCTCTGCTAATTGGGCGAGTTTTGCCAGCCTCATTCGAATAAGAACGGCGAAACTAAAACATGCGCCTCATATTAATGCGTCGGCAGAGAGCATATCAAATATTCTTCTACACATGTACAAATCACAAGGGCTCTGGCAATTACAATAATAATTTTAACATAAAATCGTAGTAACTTTAGTTATTGCTGCACGTATTGCGCCTTTAAAAGAGCCACTTGCCATTCGGAAATTTCTAGGCATTTATCTGATGTTATCGGATATCTTTCACTATTTTCTCATAGGCAGCCAATAAACGCCTATGAAAGTCCTATTGGCTTCCAAGATAAGCGAATCTCGTTAGCTTTGGGTTCTCGCAAATTTCAGTCATTAGCTGATAAGTTTCGGAACAGGACCAAGTGTGAGGCAAGGCCAAGGGTAATTGGTTTGGGATGAACACATGAAATTCGATTCAAAGTAGTAAAACCGCTGCTCGTGGCTGTAGTTTGGAGAAGTTAAAGCTTATGAGATTAGCTTACATCGGTCGAAGTGTTGTATAGTCAATGACTTCTTACCCCTTAATATACGGTTCAGCAGCGCCTGACTGCGATCTTCATCCGAAGGAGGTTTCGGTCTGTTAAAAAAGGAATTCCCTTATCATATCTCGAGATATCGCGCGACTAGCAATGTAGCCTGCTGCCATTTCTATAGTTTCTTAGCTTTGGTATTTTTCCGCCATATTCAAGTTTGAAGTACACACAAAATTTTAATCCGGTTCGAAAAGCATTTAGGAGAAATGTGTTGGGCTAAGATAGTTAGCTCTAACTATAAGTCCTTCGCTACGCTTTAGATATTCAAGGATGCAGTAACGTACACCTCAATATACCGTGGGTGGTTTCACTCTATGCATCAAAAAGGATCACCCCCCCCCCCTTGCTCTGACATATTTTCTGCATGAATGACAATAAATATACAGCACGTGTCAGGTAGCTTCCTGTATGCATAGAAGGGCTAATGTGCAATATCTTGCTTATCAAAGGCATGAAGCAACTTCGGGATGCACAGAACTTCGTAAGAATTTTCTTCTTCTGGTGCAGATTCCAGTTTTTCGAATCCAAGAACCAACTGTGTCAAATCAATCACGTACAACAGCAGCCACATGAATTATAATGTCGATTAATTGAGCTTTCCTATCCTAAACTTACAAAATCAACCAATAGTAAGGAAAGTCAAACAAAATTAATTTATTTTGTAACGAGTCTGTTAAAACCCTAGTGTTTCCTCCGAAAAATATCACGCTTCACTCACAGCTATTTTTAATAAAACTTATACTTAAAGAGCAGGGGGAAAAGGAACGTAGCAAACTAACCTATATTTTAGTGACCGTTAGCGAAGCAGCATTAATCCATTTGTCAAAATGGAACGTTAACTTTCATGAGAAAAGTACAATATATGAATAATCAGTGGCCGCTCGAAAGGAGGTTTGAGCCCCTAATAAGTAGCTAAGACTTCCTCCCAATATTGGTACCATGTAACCAACATAACATGCATGTGTGCATTGTAAAGTCCCTCCACATTTCACTCCAGCCCCTACCCCTCTCTGACTTAATGCAAATTTCCGTCGAGCCGTCACAGAGAATACTAAACCGCGATATAAACCTGGACAGTAAAGGGTTAACGCTGGGTTAACTAGGCAAAATTACTTCACAATGAAGGCTGACGTTTCACCCCATAGCAATATAATACGACAATAACGTATTTAGGCAAACTAATACAGACCGGTTAAATTAGAGTTAAGCTTCGGTTGGTTGGCTGGTTGTTATCGGAATTTATCAGCAGTAAATAACGGTGGGTGCGTCAATGGTCACCCACACCCACCTTTGTCCTGCGCAGTGTCGACTACTAGCGAACATTGATGGCCAGACTGATAGTAACTGGTACATGAACCTGTACTAGGCTGGAATGATAGTACATGCGTGCTGATGAAAGTACACGCGGGCTGGACTTGGCAACAGGAAAGTTGCCTTGCTGTCAAAAAAAAGAGATTTTCCAGGAATGCTTCTCTTGGAATGATAACAATGGTGAAACAAAGAGACGGGTCTTTTACGAAATTAGATAAACTCCCTGTGAGGAAATACTGCTGGTAGTACAGAGAAAATTGAAGAGTAAAAGGTAAAACTTGCATACACTTTGAGCAGACGAGGATGGGAGTTGTACCGTAATCTCCTGGGATAGTTAAACTCGTCAAATTATAGGGTCCTTTATGCCCAAAGTGCTCCTACTGCCATTTGTCGCAGGGTGTAATGTCCACGGATTTCCATTTGCTGAAAGTGTTATTATGACCGAGAAGTGTCGCATTTCTAAATGTCACAATCTATAGACTACAATTATGTCTGCGGGTTATAACATTTTCTCCGTAGTTTATTTTCAGAAACTGACACTAAACGTACCACTTATTGACTTCCCTTAAAGTTCTATTATGTTTGAAGCGTCATATTCTCTGTCTTCGTAGATAGACACCAGGGAATTGAGTAACTGGAGCAAGAGTATTTTTTGCTGGACGCGAAGGTCCTTATGGAAAAAAATGGAGCAGCGGCTCAATAAGACGGAGGTCACGGGCAGGACCCCCCGGGGGTGTGCCATGAGCAGCAGGATGGAGCTGCTCCATAAATCAAAAAGGTAGATAATACGGAAGTTTCGGACTTTACTGAAGGTCGTTCGGCAAATTAACGGCAAAAGGTTAATGGTAGATTTACAGCTAAAAGGTAGATGGTCAAGTAGAGCAGCAGGCTGTTGCAACACGAGGATATGGGCTGAAACGCTTCTGGTTGACCCATAGGTATCTGTACTGCCTGTAATGAAGTAACCACCCACCCAAGGTTAACTTGACCGCACACACTACCGGGAAAGCCACACGCAGTGGCTAATATAAGCCAACTGGAGCCAGAGGATTGTACGGCTGCATTCGAAAATGGATCATCAAGAACTAAGGTTCCATTGACGGGAGGTTCTTATTCAACGACCTGTGCCCCCAACCCTCCCTATTTCTGGAAAAATGTAATTACTCCGACAGCACCTGAGTTTATACCTGTGAAATGCTAACTGACGGCTTCTGTCGTGGGTTTGAAAGATGCGGCACAAAAAAAAAAAAAAAAAAAAAAANGGGTTTGAAAGATGCGGCACAAAAAAAAAAAAAAAAAAAACTTTACACAGTCGGAGTCGATTGGAGTCAAAAATTTTCAGAGCCCAGGAGTCTGTGTCACAATTAGACATTTACTCGTGCAAATAATAGGAGTAAGAAACTGAATAGACCCCAGACCTGGAAGTCGGAATCAGAGTCAGACTTAATGCATTCGACTACGCCTATGAAGCTCGTACAACGTTTAGGGCGCGTTCGATTGAAGGCTGAAATAAAGCCATCGAAGATTGAGTTGTCTGAAACTTCAGGTAAAAGCTTTGGTTTCGTCACATTGAAACTGTGAACGGCTGGGAACGTTGAACGAGTTGACAACTGCATTTTGGGGAGGAAGTTTGAGTTTCTCAAACGTTAAATGTAACCGATTAAGGTTCAATTCTTAGATTTTGATTTAAGCGGGTCGAAGCCCCCGCTCCTACCTAAAATTTTGGACAAGTCAATTACTAGATATCTTTATTTGCTATTACAAGGCAAATAAAACGTTAAATAATAACAATACCGGAGCAACGTAAATCACTTCATGCTTACTATAAGTTTTAAATAATATAGTAGAGACTTTATTGACAACAGAGCTTCTCAGTAAATTGAAACTAATTTTACCCTAGTTATAAGAGCACCTTACTAACACTGGTTTCATTTACATCTAAATTTAAGATTACAGGAATGCACTGAAGGTGTAAATAAGATATTTGAATGCATGCGCATTATCATATCATCAATTAACACGCTGTGATTTTCTTATACCTGAGTAGAACTAGTGTTTTTTAAATATAACTAGCTTTTTCCTTGGCTCCCTTCCTCTTCGATATTGCTGAGCTACTTAAAAAAAAAAACGTTTAGGGTGCTACTCATAATTCTTCTATAGTCACAAAAGCTTCTTTTATATTTAATCCTAAACGTGTCACTTTCAACAGGGCTCCAGAGTGTCAGCTTGCGGTATAATAGGTCAAATGCAGTTTGAACTTCAACATAGCTTATGGGCACCGATACAGATAAACTATTCATCTTATTGCTTAAGCTATAGCAACTAATTACCAATATTCAGACGTACAGACTCAAATATATGCTATTGCTCGGGGCTACTCTATCGGTGTTGCAAAAACTAGTAGATTTTTGTTTAAAGCCTTAATTGACTTGATGCCGAATATTAGCTTCAATTAAGCCCGAAGACAGGTGAATGAGCTCCCTGACTGGATCAACTGATCGAGAGGTTAAGGTGGCAAACAACTTCGAAACATTATGTATGCCGGTACAGCAATGATGTGCTTTGCTTACTGTACGGTTTGGATAAATGTCTTTATTGTAAATAAATTCGATGGCGGCAGAAAATTTGCTCTGTGTATTGCTAAATCATCAGCATACACTGGACGTTTCCTGAAATTTGAATTGTACGGGGCTAAAAAATATTTCTCACAATGCTTCCAATTCAGGCTCGACGCTTTAAATTTATTACTAAAATTTCAATTTCAAATTAGCAGCTGCAAGTTCATAATCTTCCCTAGAAACTTAGATCTGTAATTTCAATTAAAAATTAGTAACTTTAAACTCAAATTAGCAATTGAAATTTGAGTCTACTATTTCAAATTGGTAGCGTCGACTCCAAATTACTCATTTCGGATTCAAATTTATTATTCAATTTCAGATGCTTAACTTCAAACTCAGGAATCACATTTTCATTCTTGCAGTTCCCTAGTGCGTAAAGCAGCTGGAAACACGCGGCGGCACCGGCTTATTTTACTCTGACCCACAAGTTCTGTGACCGACAAATTCTGTGACTGACAAGTTTTGTGGCGGACAAATTCTGTGAGTGACAAGTTCTGTGACCGACAAATTCTGTGACTGACAAGTTTTGTGGCGGACAAATTCTGTGACTGACAAGTTTTGTGGCGGACAAATTCTGT
>LQNS02276924.1:2923448-2940406 GCA_001587735.2 Parhyale hawaiensis | reverse complement strand
CTAAACAAACATAGGAACTTCAAATGAACATAAGGACCTAAACAAACATAGGAACCTGAAATAAACATAGAGGCCTAAACAAACAAAGGAGCCTCAAATAAACATAGAGACCTAAACAAACATAGGAACCTCAAATAAACATAAGGACCTAAACAAACATAGGAGCCTCAAATAAACATAGGGACCTAAACAAACATAGGAGCCTCAAATAAACATAAGGAGTTAATTAAACACAGGTACCTGAAATAAAAACACATTTCCTATGCATAACAATTCACAAGGCATTCATTTATTAGCAAAATTTACGATTTCATCAGCACCAACCATTGGCAACCGACTACATTAAATCTTATTATGTTCTAGGGCGTTCCGGTGTTCCAAGATTTAGTTAACTATTTATGCCAGTGACCTGTACTGACTAATTTCTGTTTCTTGTTTTCAATGTAAAACGCAACCTTGCATTTCCACGAGTAAATAGCCTAATTTTTGCGTGAGACGCCCCTGCGTGACCACCGAAAACGTTTTATTGAAATATAATTATTGAAGCTTAGGATACACTTGTGATTCCGAATGAGATGTCAAGCATAGCATAGGCAGTGAATCAATGTATCTGTTTCAGTCAGCAGTAAACTCACTGAAATGGTAAGATAATATTAACAGAGCACTTGCCCTTATATATATATATGTATATATATATGTATAGAAATTGAATAGTTTCTCTATGGAAAATTAAAACCGAGTTTACTTTTAGCAATTCAGCATTCTGTTTTTTCTTGAATCTCACTGGACATGGAGTCCAGTAGACAAATCTATGAGCTGTGCATCTGTCAAGTTTCATAATAATAATAATAATATAGAATCAACCCTATGAGGAACAACCGGCGGTAGCGGCGGCCTAGAGTGCTGAGCTCATGACGCTGGACGTTGCAGGTTCGAATGCCAACTCAGGAGGCGAGCTGTTGCAGCGCTTGACGCGCTGACTCAGCGTTTGATATCGCCACAGCTGCCGTAGGGGTACTTGCCCTTCCCAGAAATGGGAAGATTAGGGGGTACGGGTCGTTGAAGCCTTTTGACGATGGCGCTATAGCTCTTGACGATCCGTGGTGGGCTGTAGCCGTACACTGCTTTGGGGCCAGTTGGTCTATATCTGCTGCACGAACCAGTACGCGTGAGTTTTCTAGTAGGGAGTGAGATTAAGTTGACTTTACCTTCACCTTTAACTGTAAGATATTATGCTCGAACGAATAGCATTGCTTTAAAAATAATTTATGAAATATATATACCTTGCTTCTTATGCATGGATGTTTTACAATAACGAAAGTCAACGCATCAAACCAACTGTTACAACACAAGATGCAGTGTTACATCTTTTTACAATACTGCATATACCAAATACATGCAAGAACTATTAATACTGTGTAGTATCAGTTTCCCGCTTCCTTCTGTTTGCATGCAAGAAGCAGTGCCGATATACCGGGACTTGGCTGGACGGGAAATTTGACGAGGAGGGAAATTTCTTACGACGCTCGAGGGGCTCGCAGGTGCTCATCGTGCCGTCCAGCTTTGGCTAAGTCACAACTGTTGCGACCTTCCTCAGCGACAAAAACCAAAGACAACACATACGGAAGAGACGTCTGCTTTTTTTACTGGCTTATCCCGTTTGAAATGTAATGCAGCGTATTCATTATTTCATGAGAGGCCTGCGTTTTATAAAATTCAGGACTTGAAATTTATGAGTTGCAGATATCAATCTACCTCCTTGTTGATTTGTATTAGAGTTTTTACCACTTAAATTATAATATGATCGTCTATGAATCGTAACCAGCACGCTTAATATTTGTGCTCCTCAGAATAAACACAGCATAATTGAAAAAAACTAAAGAACCAACACAATGTATTGTGGGTGTACACCTACAAGCTCAATATAGCTATTCGGTGTTTTCTTCATTAACGTGGCGGGGACATTGAAGACGAGCAGAGTAAGAAGACAAAAGTACTGCAACAAGCTCCCTGCTGAAATTCATTGCTCGAAGAACAACATTGATGAGCTCCTCGATGCTGGTGTGATAAAATTGAGTCGCTGGATGTTCAGGCAGATTCTTTTCATTGCAAAAAACACTTACAAATCACTAGCCTTGAAATTTAGCAATGGGTCTTTCTTAGTACGTGACAGCTGAACTTCTTTCCAACTTCCCTCGTACTGTAGCTCTTATTTGGAGACTGCGAAGTCAGTAGCTCTTCGGCCGTCTTTAGGTCGAGGTATTTCAGCCATGACCTGCTTCCTTGTTAACTAAGAAAAGCTTCGTGTCGCTAAAGAACAACAATGAAAACTTGTTGCCAGGGAACTAAAACATATATATATATATCATTATCACCACGGTTGAAAGGGCCGCTCATCTTACCAACCTTGCAGCATGCGGGTCGTGACTCTTGGCCGTAAAAGGTAGTCAACTTGAGCGCTTCCCCTACTGGAAAACCCACACGCACTGGTTTGTGCTGCAATAGAGACTAACTGCCCCCAAGAACGTACGGCTGCAGGCCACCACGGATCGTCAGAACAACGATGCCATCGCCAATAAAGTTCTTATGCAACGACCCGTGCCCCCCTTACCCACCCTATTTCTGGGAAAGGTAAGTACCTCCACGGCAGCAGTGCGTACCTATCAATTACTGAGTCAACGAGTCACGCGCTGCAAGCGCTAGCAAGCCTGGGTTGGCCCTCGAACCTCCAACGTCCAGTGTTATGAGTTCAACACGTTATGCTGCTGCTTTTCGGGTGAGCCCCCCTCCCCCAAGAAAAAGGAAAATATTGGATGGCAGGGTAAGCAGCTGGAAGCAAAAAATGTGCCATCTCAAGGCCGTACACAGCTCCGTCGTATAAAGGTACTGCATAATCTATTGTCAACTTCAAAGGCAATATCGAAGATGTTCTTCTAACACAGTAAGTCTGGGTAATCATTATGGCTGACACTGCACGACCCGCATCCATTAGTTATTAGAACGTTTCTGTGTCACCCACTTTGACCGAGAACATCTAATCGGGTTAGTGCTTATTTCAATTTCAGCCCTCTACATTCCCGTCACCGTTTTGGATGGAGTTTTAGGTAGTAATTGCAAGTCGATTACCTTAATGAACACAATCCTCCCCTTTCAGAATTAAGTTTCCTGCCCGAATTTATTCCATGCAGATGTGTGAACTGTAAGCTAGATCGTTTTTATTTAAGGAAAGAAAGAATTTTAAATGTAGTTCTCAGTTCACTATTCGATACGACCAACCTTGGTTTGATACTAGAACATTTCTCACATTGCTCGTAGAATTTCCTTACGCTACTATTTCACCACAGAAACTGTATACGTGCTCATGAATTGCAGATCACTTAGCTTATGGAATGGAAAGTTCTTAATGAATAATTAATTCTCTGCTAATTGGGTGAGTTTTGCCAGCCTCATTGCAACAAGAATAGCTAAACTAAAACATGCGCCTCATATAAATGTGTCGGCAGCGAGCATATCAAATATTTTTCTACACATATACAAATCACAAGGGTTCTGGCAATTGCAATGATAACTTTAACAGAAAATCGTATTAACTTTAGTTATTGCTATACGTATTGCGCCTTTAAAAGAGCCACTTGCCAATCGGAAATTTCTAGGCATTTATCAGATGTTATCGGAATATCTTTCACATTTTTTTCATAGGCAGCCAATAAAAGCCTATGAAAGTCCTATTGGCTTCCAAGATAAGCGAATCTCGTTAGCTTTAAGTTCTCGCAAACTTCAGTCATTAGCTGATAAGTTTCGGAACAGGACTAAGTGTGAGGCCTAGCCAAGGGTAATTGGTTTGAGATTAACACCTGAAATTCGATTTAAAGTAGCAAAACCGCTGCTCATGGCTGTAGTTTGGAGAAGTTAAAGCTTATGAGATTAGCTTGCATCGGTCGAAGTGTCGTATAGTCAGTGACTTCTTACTCCTGAATATACGGTTCAGCAGCGCCTGACTGCAATCTTCATCCGATGGAGGTTTCGGTCTGTTAAAAAAAAAAGAATTCCCTTATCATAGCTCGAGATATCGCACGACTGACAAAGTAGCCTGCTGCCATTTGTAGTTTTTTAAAGTTATTTCCACCATATTCAAGTTAGAAGTACACACAAAATTTTAATCCCGTTTGAAAAGCATTTAGGAGAAATGTTTTGTGCTAAGATAGTTAGCTCTAACTATAAGACCTTCGCATCAGAAAGGATCAACCCCCCCCCTTCTTCCTCCCAATTCCCAATCATGCTCCAACATATTTTCTGTATGAATGACTATTAATATACAGCACGTGTCAGGTAGCTTCCTCTATGCATAGAAGGGCTAATGTACAATATCTTGCTTACCAAAGGCATGAAGCAACTTCGGGATGCACAGAACTTCGTAAGAATTTTCTTCTCCTAGTGTAGATTTCCAGTTTTTCGAATCGGTCCAACTGTGTCATATTAATCATATACTACATCAGCCACATTAATTATAATGTCGACTAATTGAGCTTTCCTATCCTAAACTTACAAAATCAACCAATAGTAGGGAAAGCCGAACAAAATTAATTTATTTTGTAACGAGTCTGTTAAAACCCTAGTTTTTCCGCCGAAAAATATCACGCTTCACTCACAGCTATTTTTAATAAAACTTATACTTAAAGAGCAGGGGGAAAAGCAACGTAGCAAACTAACCTACATTTTAGTGACCGTTAGCGAAGCAGCATTGATCCATTTGTCAAAATGGAACGTTAACTTTCATGAGAAAAGTACAATATATGAATAATCAGTGGTCGCTCGAAAGGGGGTTTGAGCCCCTAATAAGTAGCTAAGACTTCCTCCTAATATTGGTACCATGTAACCAACATAACATGCATGTGTGCATTGTAAAGTCCCTCCACATTTCACTCCAACCCCTACCCCTCTCAGACTTAATGCAAATTTCCGTCGAGCCGTCACAGAGGATACCTAACCGCGATATAAACCTGGACAATAAAGGGTTAATGCTGGGTTAACTAGACAAAATTACTTCACAATGAAGGCTGACGTTTCACCACATAGCAATATAATATGACAAAAACGTATTTAAGCAAACTAATACAGACCGGTTAAATTAGAGTTGAGCGTCGGTTGGGTTGGCTGGTTGTTATCAGAATTTATCAGCAGTAAATAACGGTGGGTGCGTCAATGGTCACCCACACCCACCTTTGTCCTGTGCAATGACGCCGTGTAGACTACTAGCGAACATTGATGGCCAGACTGATAGTAACTGGTACATGAACCTGTACTAGGCTGGAATGATAGTACATGCGTGCTGATGAAGGTACATGCGGACTGGACTTGGCAACAAGAAAGTTACCTTGCTGTCAAAAAAAGAGATTTTCCAGGAATGCTTCTCTTGGAATGATAACAATGGTGAAACAAAGAGACGGGGTCTTTTACGAAATTAGATAAACTCCCTGTGAGGAAATACTGCTAGTAGTACAGAAAAAATTGAGGAGTAGCTAAATGGTAAAGCTTGCATATTCTTTGAGTAGACGAGGATGGAAGTTGTACCGTAATCTCCTGGGATAGTTAAAACTCGCCAAATTATAGGGGCTATCATGCCCGAGGTGCTCGTACTGTCATTTTTTGCAGGCTATAATGTCCACTGATTTCCAATTACTGAAAGTGTTATGTATGACCGAGAAGTGTCGCATTTATAAATGTCACAATCTATAGACTATAATTATGTCTGCGGGTTATAACATTTTCTCCGAAGATTATTTTCAGAAACTGACACTGTATGCACCACTTATTGACTTCACTTAAAGTTCTATTATGTTTGGAGCGTCATATTCTCTGTCTTAGTAGAGAGACACCAGGGAATTGAGTAACTGGAGCATGAGTATTTTTTACTGAACGCGAAGGTCCCTATGGAAAAAAATGGAGCAGCGGCTCAAGAAGACTGAGGTCACGGGCAGGACCCCCAGGGGGTGTGCCATGAGCAGCAGGATGGAGCCGCTCCATAAATCAGAGCGGTAGATAATACGGAAGTTTTGGACTTTACTGAAGGTCGTTCGGCAAATTAACGGCAAAAGGTTAATGGTAGATTTACAGCTAAAAGGTAGATGGTCAAGTAGAGCAACAGGCTGTTGCAACACGAGGATATGAGCTGAAACGCTTCTGGTTGGCCCAAGTATCTGTACTGCCTGTAATGAAGTAACCACCCATGGTAAAGGCAAGGTTACTTTGACCGCACCCACTACCGGGAAAGCAACACGGAGTGGTTCGTGCTGCGAATATAAGCCAACTGGAGCCCGAGGATTGTACGACTGCAGTCGAATACGGATCGTCAAAAACTAAAGTTCCATTGACGGGAAGTTCTTATGCAACGACCTGTGCCCCCCAACTCTCCCTATTACTAGACGGCACCTGAGCTTATACCTGTGAAATGCTAACTTACGGCTTCTGCCGTGGGATTGAAAGATGCGGCACAAAAAAACTTTACACAGTCGGAGTCGACTGGAGTAAGAAATTTTCGGAGCCCAGGAGTCGGTGTCGTAATTAGACTCTCACTCGTGCAAATAATAGGAGTCGGAACTTGAATAGACCCCCAGACCTGGAAGTCGGAATCAGAGTCAGACTTAATGCATTCGATTTCGCCTACCAAGCTCGTACAACGTTCAGGGCGCGTTCGATTGAAGGCTGAAATTAAGCCTTCGAGGATTGACTTGTCTGAAACTTCAGGCAAAAGCTTTGGTTTTGTCACATTGCAACTGTGCTGTCAGTGAATAAGAAACACGATAACGTAGAACTAGCTGAAAACTCCATTTGGGGAGAAAGTTTGAGTTTCTAAAACTTTCAACGTAACCGATTAATGTTCAATTCTTAGATTTCGATTTAAGCTGGTCGAAGCCCCCGCTCCTACCTAAAATTTCAGACTAGTCAGTTAGTAGATTTATTTATTTTAGGGCGACCATTTGCTATGAGCAGCCCAAATAAAACGCTAAATAATAACAGTACCGCAGCAACGTAAATTACTTAACGTTTACTATATGTTTCAAATAATATAGTACAGACTTTCCTCACAACAGAGCTTCTCATTAAATTGAAACTAATTTAACTATAGTTATAGGAGCACTTGACTAACACTTGTTTCATTTCTATCCAAATCTAAGCTTACAGGAATGCGCTGAACGTGCAAATAAGATATTTGAATGCATGCTCCTTTTCATATAATCACTAAACACGCTGTAATTTTCTTATACTTTAGTTGAACTACTTTTTTTTTAATATAACGAGCTGTTTCCTTGGCTCCCTTCCTCTTCGATGTTGCTTGAGCTACTCAAAAAAGGTTGAGGGTGCTACTCTTAATTGTTTTATAGTCACAAAAGCTTTTTTATATATTTAATCCTATAAATGTGTCACATTCAAAAGGGCTCCAGAGTGTCAGCTTGCGGTATAATAGGTCAAATGTAGTGTGAACTTCATCGTAAGTTATGGACCCCGATACAGATAAACTATTCACCTTATTGCTTTAGCTATAGCAACTAATTAACAATATTCAGACGCACAGACTCAAATATATACTATAACTCGGGGCTACTCTATCGGTGATTCAAAAATGAGAAGATTTCTTTTTCAAACCCTGACTTGATGCCTAATATTAGCTTCAATTAAGCCCGAAGACATGTGAATGAGCTCCCTGACTGGACTAGCTGAGAGGTTCATGAGGCAAACAGCTTCGAAACATATTATGTATACCGGTACAGCAATGATGTGCTTTGTTTACTGTACGGTTTGGAAAGATGTCTTTAATGTAAATAAGTTCGATGGAGGCAGCAAATTTGTTCAGTGAATTGCTAAATCATCAGCATGCACTGGACGTTTCCTGAAATTTGAATTGTACGGGGCTAAAAAAAGTTTGTGACAATGGTTCCAATTCAGGCTCGATGCTTTAAATTTATTAATAAAATTTCAATTTCGAATTCGCAGCTGCAAGTTCAGAATCTTCC
This sequence comes from Parhyale hawaiensis, assembly GCA_001587735.2. Classification (NCBI taxonomy): domain Eukaryota; kingdom Metazoa; phylum Arthropoda; class Malacostraca; order Amphipoda; family Hyalidae; genus Parhyale; species Parhyale hawaiensis. Next base: position 2,932,394 of record LQNS02276924.1, on the reverse strand, counting down.
CTAAAAATTTAGATTTGTAATTTCAATGAAAAATTGGTAACTTTAAACTCAAATTAATTATTGAAATTTACGTTTACTATTTCAAATTGGTAGCGTCGACTCCAAATTACTCATTGCAGATTCAAATTTATTATTCTATTTCAGATGCATAACTTCAAACTCGGAATCACATCTTCATTCTTGCAGTTACCTTGTACGTAAAGCAGCTAAAAACACGCGGTGGCACTGGCATAGCCTATTTTATTATTATTATTATTATTATTATTATTAAAACTTCACGCTTGGGCTCCCACGGACAGGAAATACAACCAAAATGAAGCATTTGCAACACCGGGAAGCCCAAAGCGCTGCTTAAGGAAATCCAACAAAAAACCATTAACAGCTGACTTAAAAGCCTGCAGGCCAACACGACCAAAAGCCGATGCAGGCAACAAATTCCAAACTTTACTCTGACTCACAAGTTCTGTGACCGACAAATTCTGTGACTGACAAGTTTTGTGGTGGACAAATTCTGTGACTGATAAATTCTGTGGCTGAGAAATGCTGCGACTCACATATACTGTGACCGACAAAAGCAAATACCATCACCCTGACATATTTTGCCACAGCTCCAGATAGCAGCGATAATCACTGCCGCATTGCCGGTATGGACTGTACAGTAGCTGCATAATCTCATTGATCTAACAAAGCAGTTTTGTCCTTTATGAATACATTGACAAATTAGCCGCTCCAAATTAACGTTGTGTTGCATGTACAATGGACACTAAAGCGTAATAGTTCAGATCCGTGGCCATTACCTCATAAAGTGTTTTTGTTCCTTCATGATGCGCTGGAAACTGCAATGCACTGGATGGAAATCGATTAATTTTCATACTTTCTACCATGCACGTTGGACGTGATAACTTCTCGTTTGCTAGTAATCGATCTGTTGAAACGGGGGCTTGTCGAAGCGGTATCGTTACGAATTTAACGAATGAACGCTCCTGCCAATAAAAGATCTTCATCATCGGAATTTTGCAAAGTTATCGAAAGTACACTATACTGTCGCCATGCATGGTAGCATAACGGTACAGAGAGAAATTCTTAAAAATAAACTAATGAGTAATAACAATACAGTACCGTCCAAAACTAAGGGACAAATTTTCAAAACTGCATAACTTTTTTTTAACCATGCCAGGTACTTTTTCTTTTGCACACTATTAGCTAGCAAGATGTTGATTATTGTGTTAAAATTTGAGACATGATGAAGGATAAGAAAAAAAGTTATGAACCAAGAACTTTTCTTTCGAAATTTATAAGGTCCAAAACTAAGGGACAACAAGAAAAGAATGCATTTAACTCAATATTTTGCTATTTAAATGAAATAAGATAAATAATACGTTGCTGCTCTTTTCCCCAGCAAATGTCACTAAAAATAATCTTGGTTTCCAGTTTTAAAGGCCAGCAATGCAGTCATATATGATATCATATAGTAGAAAAAGATTAAATGGCGTCGCAATAAAGCGCATTTAATTTTAATTAGATGTTCTAAAGTAACACCTACTACTCACCATCACCACTACAGCAGTCTAAATGCTTGACATTCTCTATACTTCCTAATGTTTCAATGTCCTTCTGCAACCCAAAATTCAGACTAACTGTTTTTGCCGTCAGGGAAGTCTGGACAGCATTTGTTTTTAAGGGACACCGTCTCGCCCCTATAAGAAGTCAACTGTTCAGTCCGGCAGCGATGATCCTTTGGTATTTTGAAGTGCGGTAAGCACGGCAGCGTCGCGTGAATCCACGCGTCGGGCACGTGAAGACGAGTTCCCTACGATCAGGGAAACATAGCAGCATCGCGCTGCTCCATGGTTTTTATTACACGACACGTGGGGTACCAGAAGCAGCCTAACTGTACTGGTACCACTTCTTTTCGTGATTGAGGACAACCACATTAGGAGAGGGTATTTTGTAACGGTTTTTCCTGTAGCGCCGATGCGTCTATATCATTGCTTTACAAACATTGTAGGTAGTAGTATAATGTTCAAATAACCATAGACACATGACTCTCCACTCCTCACAAGTGGGGCTGATGCCAAATTGATAAAACCTCTATGATATTTTTCCAGTCAATATAGCGACCTGAAGCAAAAGATAAACTGATCTTCATGAAGCAAATAATCTATCTATTGGGAAAAACACGCATACGAGGGTTGTATGAAAAGTTTTAAGCATCAGGAAACTGAAAGACATACGAGATTTTTGATGATTTCTTTTTTTCCGTCAATTTTGCAACTTTTTTAAAATCTCAAAATTTGGCAGGAATACTCTCAAAAGGTTGTAGTTAAAAATAAAAAAAATCAGAGGTTTTACCATGCATCAACGCTTCTTGTAGAGCGATACTTGAAACTTTTCATACGCCTAACAAATATAAGTATGCCCATAGTAAATTTCAAAATTTAGTTTTGCCGATTTCTGCTCATCTTTGTGTCCTAAGACTCAATTGTAGTCGTTCAAAGTTGATATCGAGCTTAGTGACGGGTCGGATATAATTTTTTGGACATCCGTGGATGCACGTGCGGATGTTGCCATCTTGACATCCGCAGATGCAGATGTCAAAAGAGGTGAGGATGTTCCGCGGATGAGAATATTCACACCAAAAAAACGCACACACCCCCTCACACGACGGCAGTTTATACAACACTTGGGAGGAGGGGACTTGGATGACGCTTTGTAGACAGGGACAGCACTAGCACACATTTCAATCAAACTGAAAATTTGCAGTGTTCAGCACTATGGATGAGCTTAGTGTACAGTGATAAACCTGCGTCTCCTCTGCTGCGGATTTTACAGTTGATATCCGCGGATGCTATTGCGGATGTTACCATCTTAGCATCCGCGGATGCAGATGCGGCTGCGGATGTCAAAAAGGTGCGGATGTTCTGCGGATGCGAATATTCGCCCCATCGCTAGTCCTACTACGAATTTATGTTTCTTGCCGATAATCATATTTCTTGCATCACTGAGAACACATAACTTTTTATTTGAGGTCCCTCTATTTACCGGAAATGATTTTATCGAAGTTAAATCAATCAGCCATCAGCCCCGCTTGCAAATTTGAGTGGGCAGTCGAGTACCGTGTGGTCTATATCACTAATTTTTAAATAGAGTCGCTAAACGTATAGCTCTTGCGCACCTACTGTGCATTCATGCAAATTCAAACAGTGTTATAGGCAAAAAATAAGTTTATAAATGAATGAGCAATAGAAGATCGAGCTTCTTTCTCAAGTAAGGCTCAGCTCGAACCTTAATTCTCTTGATCATTCTTACGTGTATGTAAGCCAAGCTCATTCAAAAGAATTATTCACGCCAGTGTAGTTCATGAATGACTGAATCTCAGAGCGTTAATGTTTTATAATGTATTATGTTGACAAATAAGAAACAAATTCGCCACGAGGAAATCCCTCAGGCAAGTTCTAGAGGCCTTGATCTCAGCTGGAGGGCGAGCGCTTGGTCATCGGGAAAACAACTTTGCAAGATTTTCACGGCGCCCCGAGGCTCAACTTCAGAAATTAGAGCACCGCTGAAAAAAGTTGCTCCGAGCGCTCGCTTGTGGGAGAGCACACTGCTGGCGGTCAGCTGGTGTCATTACGACGGATTTGTATAGGAAGGGCAAGACTATTACGCACAGCAAGATTACCTGTGTAGCTTAAGGCTTATCCTTGAGCAACGTGGACTGAAGACGCTATAAAATGAGGAATGCATATCACAATTAATTAACCCGTTATGGAACCCTTCTGTTTTTCACCTAGGCGATGTATATATACTAATTAGGAAAGATACGGAGCGTAAGTTTTTACACTAGGAAGTGGAGAGCCGGAAGAGCTGGGCGCGGCTATGGCAGCAGTGGCTTATTTCTAGCTCTTGCGCCCTGCAGTCCCTTTTGGAGGCTTATGAACCATCGGTCCTCCCGAATGATCAAATTCTCAGTAAAGTTACGTAAACTGTGCAATTCCTTGAAGAAGTATACCGATTTCACGGCTTAAGTTACGTCACTGTCAAATTCAGCCAATCAGCGACCGCCGGGACTCTGACATCACTCTTGTGAATCAACAGAGGAGGCCGGCAGGGACAGCTTGTTTTTTTCTATTTCACCAAGACCTTCCCGCCAATTGTTCATCATTTATTACCTCATACTGGAACTACTCATACACTTAATTTCATAAGTAAGGAAAATACTAGACCAAAGATTTAATGAACTGCATTGCATCTTGATTTCCAGGGCCATAAAAAGAACTGACGAAATCGTCCGAAAAATGTTTACTTCAGTAATAGCGAATGCTTTGCACGAGTTGGAATGCTTCGCAAAGGCCAAAAAAGACAAAATTAACTTATTTTCTCTCACCAAGTAAACTGTGCATTACAAAAGGTTATAAAATAAAATGCTCTACATACATGAAAAGTACAATAAACTGCAATTGAACAGCTTTAGAAACGTTTATATAATAAACAATCCCGTCGCGTACTTCGTCTCTCGCACATACGACACCATTGTGGAATTAAACAAGATGCCTCGATTTTTGGCTTACTCAATTGCTTCGCTGCAAAAGGAGTGACGCTATTGGCTTGACGTCACAATTATGAAGTTACGTACAAACGTATTCACACACTAATATTTGACATAACAATAGTCTTCAGTATATGAACTGTGGGGTGTGCAACTCGTACGTTGTTTATGTCAACGTATCTATGCTAACAACTTTACATAAGTAGCGGAAATATATGCGAGCTGTGCTCCTTGCTTCCAGTTGTGCGTGCGAATGCATAATGTGACCACGGCATGAACCGTTTGTAGCTGCAAAGAACGGAACCTAGACCTAGTGACGTCTGAGAGGCATGGAATAACTATAGAGTAAATGAGCCGCAACCAGTTCTGCAAAGAAGGATAAGAACTGTAAAGAGAACTGCGAAGAGACTGTCGATGACTGAGGAGGCTACATTGAGTTTTTCCGCGCCCGCTTGGTGTGAAACTGTAACAAGTTTAATCATGTGTTGCAGGTGTGTGAAACTCTTCACTATGTTGTCCAAAAGACTTGGGAGTGTGTGTTACTTTAGATTTGACTAGGTTAGAATAGGTGTGGTAAGCTAAGGCTAGGTCTTGTTCAACTAGCATAGGTGCCTAAGCTAGCGTCCAGGTACGCACATTACCCATGAGTCTCAGGTGAGCTCCACGCTGTACTGAACCTAAAAGGAGCCCAACACGTAAAATATCAGCAGTTCGATAATATTGGGTTTTACTTTTGACTTGCAAGCATAACCATTAAAAAGCAAATAGAATTATACTAGTTCAGCGTAGTGAGTTATAGACAAAGACTGTAACCTTATAGTTTAGGTAGAAATTTCTCACCGTGAAATGTAAGCAGAGTGTCACGACGAAGCAGCGTGCCGACGAATAAACTCGTAAAAAAACTAACAGCGTTGAGACCGTTGAAGACATGGAGCTCCAAGGATAGAAAATACAGTACACAAAAAATGTCATAGGTCTCATAACAATTCGCGATGATGAAGGGGCTGATAAGAGAGGGAGGGAAGTGAAAAAGGCCGATAGTGATAAACTGTGGCTGCTAGGAAGAAGAGCAAGACCATATTCGGGTGCAGAGACGACTGATTATGTCGTTCACTACTCTAAAGAAGAAAAGATCGTACGGCGTTAGCCAAGACAAAGACCAAACACCTTCATATGCCGTGCACAAGACTTAACATGCACTCAAACACTCGGAAGAAGAGTAGTTTAGACATCGATACAGTGAGCAGGACTTGTACCTACTCAGAACAAAGACCAACAAAATCTTCAGATGCCAGCAGACCGAGCATGCACTTGACGACTCAAAAGAAATGCGTCGAAAAGTCTAGGCAGAGTTGAGGTGTGGCTGAGGACCAGCCAAGCGAAGCCCAACGTATTTATGTCGCTCTAATTTTGTTCTCCCCAATAAGCAGCTTTTGTTATCACATGCAAGATCATATTCGCATGGAAAAGAAGTTAATTTTAGCGCCGTGAAGGATAGGATTCGAGGAAGCTGCGAGTTGTCCTTCGTAATGATTGCTAAAAAGGGCAGAGCTTGCGATAATGTTGCTACCAGTTGCGGTTTTTGCTGGTTGTTTTTACACCTGATAGTAATTTGATAATTAGATTATAATATGTAATTGCAAGAAAAATCGTGTCACTTGTGTTATCGCCTTGTCTTATGCGTTTACAATTTCAATACAACTACTAAGATAACTGATTAACAATAGTAAGACGATATTCAAAAGTTAGTAAAATGAGCTTTCATTATTTGGCCCCCGACAGTTTAGCCACAAACTCTAACTTGGCAAATTCGTCGCCAGTTTTCATCACAGCATGTCAAAAAAATTATATATTAGTATACTTACATCCAAGTGTACAAAAGAATTAACATGCGGTGTTGGTATAAAATGTACCGGTTGTTGTACAAAAATTAAGCTAAGTAAATTATTAACTTAAGCATCCATGGCAATGATATTGCATGAGCAGAAGCAAGGGACATGTAGTATGCGTGAACGTGCACCCAAGGTTTTTCCACGCTTGATCGAGCAACATAAGAACAGCAAGTCAAAGGGAAGAAGAAGAAGAGGAGGAGTATGAACGCGACAAAGAATAATCAGCATGTGAATGCAAGTGAAGGAAGCAAAGTGGAGCGATGGATAGATGTCCAGAAGGTCTAGCTAGGCCTGGGTAGCCTGTGGGGTGCCCTGGGAGTCCTATAATCCCAAACATAAAATATGTAATAGGAATGTTGAACAAAAATTTAACTAGCGCAAAGTGATAATTAATGAGCGAATTCCGTGTCGCAAGAAAGCACAACTAGAAACGTGGTAGTTGAATCGGGTACAATACCTACTGCATGTAGCAGTACTAAGAAAGGAGCTGTTTCAGAACCACCACGCCTTCCCGTGCGCTGACGGCATTTACCTGCCTTAGCGTGTTCGTACTGCACGAAAACTGCAATTTTTCTTTTGCATGAACAAGCTAAGCAGGCATTTTCGGTCGGTCCGCACGAAAGCGTGTTAGTTTTGCGACAATAGATACTTTTCTCGGTGTATTTTTCCCAGGGTACGAATCGCATATTGAATGTTTGATCGATTGCGTGCTCACAAATTATACAGTAGTAGGTAGTACTGTAGTAGTATTCTCCTGCTTTAACCATCACTGCCAAATATAAAAATAAATACACTGAAGAAATACTCTGCTTGGAAATTTTGGGCAGCGAACTCATGCAAAGCACGCAGAAAGAAAGAGCAAAATATGGTCTACGAGTCATATCGCCATCCATACCATGCAATTTGAGAGTATAATCATGAGAACGTTGCAGACTTTTATTGCCTTGCAGCATCGGGGTTCCGTCTGCCTGCATACAACCAGTTGCTTGCAAATGCTTTGCTAATTTCATAGCAGAACGTATTTTGTTAGCTAGATCAGTAAGAACTTATTGGCTCCAGAACCGATGCCACTACCCTATAAAGGGCACTTTTGGCCACTTCCAAATCCTGATGTATGATTTTATCTACTGGGATAGCTCAAAATTTTGTTAGGGTAGTAATTGTGGGATTACAGTTCATCACTTTTGCGTTTCCAGGCATCTGACACAGATAAAACTGCAGTGCATACGTCTTGCTGCGTTTGTGCTACAACTAGAAGGCAGGGATTAGTACGTGAGAATAATAATGATGATAGAAATGATACAACACTGCGTGAAGTCACCTCCCTGAATACTAGAAGAGAGTATCTTAGCTTGATTCTAAGCCTGTGCTGTATCTCGTGATCACACCTGCCAAATTTACACAAGCCGATGAGCTTATTTCCTTCACTACAAGCTGCCAATTTACTGGCACAAGCAAACCTTATCTTCGGCCACCATCGAGCATCTCAGGCCTCACCCACGCCTCGGGAATCTCTTCTACATACTGGCTTTGGTGCGGCAATCGTTGCTAGCTTTTCGGACCAGTTCGCACTACAAAGTTTTGCGTCTCTGCGGTTTGTAGGTCTTCGTGTAGCCCATATGGTGGCCGTCATAAGGTAGAGGTTCGCTGGAAGGACGGGGGGTCATGCTGAAAATGTTTATATTTTCAGCAGTTTCTAGCTTCTGTGTAGCACAGAACGTGGCTGCCGTACGGAATGTGTTCACCATGAACCCGAGTCACAATGAAAATTTTAACATTTCCAGTTGTTATAGGTTTTACGAAACTCAAATATATATCGTGGTTATCGTACGGTAACGTTGGGCTATTCGCTAAACGGACGACCAGTTCGCACTCAAAAAATCTATTGTTTGTGCAGTTTTTCATTATTTGTGTAGCACGTATCATGGCTCTGGCGGGGTATCAGTTCTCACTACAATTTCTTGCGTGTTTTGCCATTATACGTTGCGGATTTAGTGAAGTTTCCTTACAATGCAACTCTGTGTGTTTTTTATCGCAACTCGGTTTTAGTTCTGCATACACAAAGGCCTTCGTTCGGCAGTTCATGTTGCTGTTACGATTGTGTTCGCCGTACAAAACACTGCACTGTTTGGGTGGTTCGCTTCTAGTGCCGCGAACTTGATGCATGGTGCTTGAGAGGCGGCTCTACCTCCAGAAGGCGCAGTCAGGAAAACTACACTGTGAGAGAATTTGATGCACTTAGATGCATCAAAATTACATGCATTTTTGTCGTAAAACCAAAACACGAAAGTGCATTACAAAGAGAAAGGGCATCATAATGATGCATATAGGGTCCTATATGATGCCCTTGGTCACGTGTATTTAAGCTTTAAGACGGATGCCCTGTGAACCTGCACAGGTTTGTTCAGGGTCCCCTGTCCCTCCATAATCCGAACGGCACTGTGTACATCAGCGCGTCTTAGAACTGTTTCCTCGGGTGATCGAGGGCTGTCCTGAGTGCCTGCTCCG
>LQNS02276924.1:2905573-2917417 GCA_001587735.2 Parhyale hawaiensis | reverse complement strand
TTTATGCATAACCATTTACTTTTATGCGAGTGTAAGGTTATGCTTTTGCGCCACAAGTAGAAGGTTTTGCTTGAGATTTTTATGAATACAAGTCGAAGGATTTCCTTCATATTTTGCAAGTATAAGCATATCCTTTTCTTTATGAATACGACCCAATAAGTAAGGGGTGGTAGCATCACGTCTGCATTAGATGGGCATCGTGGATAACACCTCCTGGACCTCGTCCGTAGATTAATCAAGGCAAACTGTCAGACACTCATTTCCCTCCATACCCGTGGGACTTGACTTAATTAAATAGGTACGTAGTAATATCTACATATATTAGTTCTCTCTGCTGGGAATAAACCAACTGAAATGCCTACTGTATATCAAAAAGGCGGATCCTATCACTCTTTGGAGCTTCCATGGGTAAGAAAACCAGGACACTTTTCTTGGAATAACACTGGGCCTGAGTCAGCTAAGCTACGCATCCTCTCGACAGTTGCTGCAACAACTGTTTGGCCATCACCGGCTGGGACAATCCCTGCAGGGCCGTGAGGAACGTATTTTGATCCAAGGAGTCACCTTCAAAAATTATAATAGATCTAGCAACTAAATTTATCCATTTGCTCACTCTCCATATGGGGATATTTCCAGCGAGTCGCAGTGGCAGTCTCTTCAATAACAAATGTGCATTTGAAGCTTCACCGCAAAACGTGCAAAATTTTTTTCATAGTCATAACTACAAATAAAGCTCCGCATTCAAAGAATTGAATTAACTCCCTAAAGTGAAGCTTTGCATTGAAAATATTGGTGGATGCCGTGTAAATTGTCAGCCCTAAATGCAGCTTCACAAGCCACTCTTTAATTCCTCGTTCTTATAATACAGGGAACGAATTTCTGCTGCGTCTTTGTATATACAACCGTGTGTCTTCCTAATGATTTACTAATTAAAATCTTAGCCATTATGTCAGTTCGCTCAGCAAGTGCTACTAGTAAAATTTTTGGAAATCTCCTCAAATTTGCAATGAATTAGAGCTCCGAAAATTGTGCAAATTTTTACGGTTTTAGTATTTATTATTATTATAAATTCCAGATACAGCAAAGCAAGAGCTTGGTGGAACAAAATATAAATAAATAAATAAAAATATTGTGTAAATCCACCTTTAGACATGACAGATGAATGGATTGCAATACAAGAAAATAAAAATATCTATCTTTGACCAGTGTTTGGCCTCATCCATGGACCACAGATCCCGTTCGTCCTGGCTATTACTGCCAAATTTTACCTAGTCGCTGCTCATATTTCAGGGTAGTTTCCCTGGCGTACTCCTAACCTTTCAGGGCGGATGAAGACTATGTTCTGTACCAACCCATTGCACTTCATCCACCGCCCAGTTCTCTTAGGACATCATTCATAGTGCCTACCGTTCCTAATAGAAATACAGGTTTACTTTGGACATAGATGGATTAGTTTTCAAACTATTTGAGTGCAGTTTCATTGACTTTTTTTTTCAAGATAATTCCCAATTGAATGCATGGAGTGGGTATTGGGTTGTAAACTGCAGTGGGGGGGGGGTTTGGCTGGAGTGTCTGTCGCAGCTAAGATAGAGTTAAGATCATCATCTAGTAAGCGGGACCAGCTATACATATCTTGAAGTTTGCCACAATGCAAATATATTTCTCACGTTATTTTATCAACGGACACCGCAACAGTCACAGACTTCAAGGTAAACTATGATGTAAAACCAGTTAGTGCTGCTCAAACGTTTGATACAGGACGTGTAAATACGTAAATTTTGTTTTACATCAGGCAAAGTGTTACATTTTTAGATTTTTCATATGACTTTATCATGCAAGAACTCATATCTTAGCTAAAAGAAAATTATCTTGCATTAAACAATAAATCTGGCATGAAAAGGATAATCATTAATTCTTTAGGGAAGAAACACGCTTTCATAGAAATTGCAACATCAAAGTGATCATATTTGGTCACTCACCCAGTAAAGTGCCCGACAATATAAACTAGACTTCCATGTCTGAGCGCTACAGAGAGTAGTTGATGTAGCGCAATCTCCGATCAAACAGCATGAAGCTCCCTAGGCTTCAGTCTAATTTCATTTATTGTGAAAGCAAAAAACAAAACTTGAGCAGAAAAGCTTAATCGGAAATTTTAATTAGGTACTTCCAGCAAGGCTACCGAGAGGCCGCAACCCTATAGTTGGATCCCTGAAAAAAATTAGTTCTTGCAGATGCACGCAAAGATAGTGTGATTGCTCATCAAAGCTTACGTAATATCACGGTCTGGGTTATCATTAGAGCCCGAATTTATTGCGCTTGAAATATTGCAGTTACAGCAGCTTAAAATTGCTCTTATTGCACCTAAAATTTGCTCCTATTACACCTAAAAATTGCTCTTATTGCATCCAAGCAATAGGAGTGGAAGAAACAGGAAACAAGGAAAAGGCAAATGCAGCAAAAATTTGAGGGGAGCAAAATAGGTCAGATAGCAAATGGGAATAACATGTCAGTGGATCAATGGACGCCTAGATCAGTTCCAAATACCAATAGTTAGTATACATTGCGCTTATGCTAATTGACCAGTCTTCCCAATGGCGGGAATGATTCATGCGAATATCTCGCTTTACCTGTTCCCATGATGTATTCCCAGAACGAAGAAGGTTACAAAAATTAATTAGTCAGATTTTGTGATTTTGCAACTCAGTTATATTTTTACACCAACAAAAACATTGAGCAATAATTTATAAGGGAATCAAATACCGGCCATAGCCTTTGAAGACTTGTGACACGTGGCACTATTTATCAATGATAATAAATGCCCCGTGTCTCAATGCAAGCTATACATGCAATAGTTTATGTTATCTTAGGGCGAGTTCACACGTGCCTCATCGTAACGCGTTCAATCACGAAAATGGACACGAGCTGTGCGTCAATTTTTCTGTCTCTGTCCTCACGTAGAAGTGCCCTTCATCCAAATGAATAATGCCGCGCATTCAGTTATGATATCGTTTCTTCACATTTTCGCTTATATTTTGCGTCGGCTTGAAGTCACATTTGAATACCATATTCTTATAGCCTTATTTTGATAGAAACAGCCTATTTCCAAAATATTCATTCATAGCTCATGAACCGATCAGCGCAGAGCAATCAGTTGGGCTTCCAAATCAAAGATGGTGTCTGTGTTCTTTAATCATTTTCAGGATTTCTAGCTTTCATGTATGTCTTAAACGGGAGTACAGTGATTCTGGTCATTAGTGTGATGATAAAAAAGAATTTTTTGTCGACTTGTCCCTGATCTGTGAATGCTGCAGAGGATAAATTTACTATTTATAGGTTCTGTTTACTGAAATTTGAATGACGGAGCTCGTTCAAAATAAGGATTTGCTTCATTCCTCAGTCTCACGAGTTTGCTGCAGCTGCTTCTATCAAATCAATGTGCCTCGTCCATCAGTTTGACTGAATGCGTTACGATGAGAGGCGTGGGAACACGGCCTAATATATTGCATTTATAGCGCTCATTGCAGTTATTGCACTTTTAGGTTTTATTGCACTAGCGCCGTCAACTGCGATAAACCCGAGTATAGTTATCATTAATGCACAGCCATTTCATTATAATATATATATTCTGCTCGCCCACAACGGAGAGTTGTGCCCTCATAGGTACCCCATAGGTTACATCAAGTAGGTTACCAAGGGTTTCTGTACATATTGTTTTGTTCCCATATCGCTACCAGCCCTTTTCATACGCCTACTACATAGCAATGTTAGGTGTAGCTCTTCCTTTTCTGTCCCCATTGGTTTCATGGGCAATGATTCCGTGGGGAGCACCCAGGGAGGGGGTGACCTCTCTTTTTCGACACCGAGGCGTCATCGATTGACCGGCGACATGAGGCTCAATAGGTTGGAATTGCTAATGACAGGTACGCTAGCTTTGGCTCGTGCTGAGCTGTTCAATCGTTAGCACTAAATCACATGCAGGGCTAATATGAGAAGTACAGTAGCGCTACGAGCGTTCCTGTGCTAGTCATATTTGCCCTCCAATTGCTCTTGAGACTTCAGAACATTCAACCATCTCAGATGTAATCGGGTTGGTTCTAACACCTGCAACTCGACAACGGGGTAAAGCTGACGCTCCAGTCTGAAGTGCCGGACAAGTTAAGCCATGGAAGCTTATCCCAACTTTACTCAACGAGCCATTGACATACCGCTCCCTAACATAATTCTTGACCGTCCTAGACATCAAAATTATAAATCAATTTCTAGAGCGATTTTAAATTTTTGTTGGAGTTATATGTGTGTGCCTTCCTATTTAATTATTCGAACATATTTGAATAGGTCAGTGAACAATACAAAAAATATTACTCTAGCAGCATAATAGACAACAGCAAACAATTACGTAACGGTGGCTAAAATGACCCGACCCGCAAGTACTTTAGGCGTCAATGCGTCCCATGACATAGACATGGCTGGGAGACCAATAAATCAGACAAAAAAATGTAAAAAATTTTTCCGCTTTCATTACGGCCCTGGGCAAAAATCTCTCCTGCACTTGGTATTATTTGTTAAACTTCGAAATGAAACAAGACAGTTCCTAAGGTCGCCAAGTGCAGCGAGGTCGAGTCATTGATTGGAATGACCTATAACTTTCAAATGCTAGACAGGAATATTTCGTAACGCGTCACCGGTCACACTTATCGCCCCGCAGGCAATAAAGGTGCGGCCCTAAGCAGACAGAAGATGGACGGTACGATTAATATTCGGCAAGAGCAAAACTGAATTATTAATTAATTGTACTTACTAAAACCTGTGGAAATTTCACAGAACAATATAAGCAATGTTTCTCAGTGATATCTCAAACTCGTATCAAGTATATGTAATATGAAACTACATATGTCTCAAGTTAGACAGGAGGTTCTACCTGTGACCTGCGAGTAGTATAGGATAAAAAAATAACAAAATGTGACTCGTATTGTTCCATCTTGAGGTCGTATCTAGGGTACCCTAATTTTTATTTATCTAATACTATAGAATCCTGTAGAAATTCCACAAAACAAACTCAGCGTTCCTCAATTATTATGACTAGCTGAAACCTGTGTAAATTCCACCAATATAAGCACTGTTCTTCAGTGACATCTCAGACCCGTATCCGTAATTTTCCCCTATCTAGTACTGAAGGACATGCAGAAATTTTAGAGAATACAATCATTGTTCCTCAATTATGATGCCCTCGGCCCCTATCATGCATACGAAGGTTGTCAAATGTTCTGAGTCAGGCAGTGAATCTTCTACCTAAGATTTTCGAGCAGTAGTAGCTTAAATATTAACTTGACTCCTTCTCCTATTGATCTTATGCACTCCATCTAATCTACTACGACTTCACGAGTCGCATATCGATTGATGAGTATGAAATGGATTGGCACTAATTCTCATTCTAGAAAGCGTGTGCCATTACCGTAGCTTCTGGCTGAAGTGAGCGGGTGGCGGTGGGCCAAGATCAAACTCATGCTGTTCTTCAACTGTCTTACTGAACCTATTGTGCACACGTTCTTTATTTAGATTTCAGAATTCTTTAGTGGACTGGACGAATATAACACTCGGTATCCAATTTACAAACCGCTTCAAGATTTCGTCATTTCGTGAACGTCAATTTCTTGCTAGCTGGTTCGACGGGCCAGCTTGTATTTCAATAAATGATTGATGTAGTGCACCGGGAAAATGGCTGTCAGCCAGTCACATAGTCAAGCTGGCTGCCGAAGGTGAGGTATTGGGGTGTGAGAGCTTCAGACGTTTCCTACGGCAGCCTCTGCCAGCAACGTTGGCTTAGAGCTGCTCCAGCTATATTTCCTCTGAAATTTTTGAGGGGTGAATAACAAGGGATTCAGGATATATCGATCAAAACCTAGAATACGTGAACGAAATTGATTCCCCTCTGGATCATTGCACATGGGAATAGTATGTCGGGAAAGAAATAAAGAAAACGGTTTCTTTTCTCATATGGATGCAGTGCCCAACAAATCAGGGCGCTGCACCCTGAGGTATTCATGTTTACAAGTAACATCCTTAAAACTAATACACGGGACAAGATTCACTGTCGACTTGGGGATTGACCTTGAGGATTGACCTAAGTAGGTAGTCAGCGTTAACCAATCAGAAACAAAAGAAGAAGCTCTTTCTCGTGTTTAATACTTTTCACCTAATATGCGATAAAAAGAAAATTTAGAACTTAAACTAGTCATATTACTCTCTCAGACTTCGAAGAAATACAACTTGATAGACACTTTTTTATTGAATATATCCTAAAAAAGAAAATTCGAAGCTTAAAATACATATAGTATATATTCTTTGAAACTGCAAAGTAGAGATACTAAAGAAGTAGCACATTTTGTGACAGACACGCATAATTAATTGAGGATAAAGAACAAAGTAAAACACTATCAGTAGGAGTATAAAGCAATGGTTAACGTACGGTGCATCCAAAATGGAAACAATGGAGACAGTGTGCTCTCAAGTGACAAGTTAAAAGCCATGCGTGACATGCAGTGGGGCACAGTTTATTAAAAATCGCTTATAGTACGAATCGAACCAGCAAAAACGTAACGAAAAGTTGCCGGTGGGCGAAAAGGGCTGCAGAAGCCGTGCTCCATGAGTCCGCCACGGCAGGTATAAGTGCAGAGAAATGAGCGCTGGATTTGGGACAACTCTTTTCCTAGGGTAACGACAGCGTGCGTCTCTGGGGGACATCCCGGCGGCTCTATCTTTCTCTCTGTTCACCTATTCTTTGTCTATCACCTTCTACTTCCCGCCCCCCATCCGGATGGAGCTTGCAGTTAGACACAACAACAACAACAACAGAAACATTTGCCTTGGGATGTTATAGAACGGTATAGCAACAGATGTTTTCATGCTACACAAACACGCACGCCAATGCAGGCTTTTCTCGTAGATGCACAGGAAAGCGTGCTGGAGTTTGGGCTACACTTTTTTCGTTGCAACCGCCGGGTCGTAGACACCTCACCTCTGATGGCTCTCCCGGCAATGTCTCCATGAGTCATAAACATATATAGACACGAGGTCGGCGGTGAGTACAACTTTCATGAGCCGCAACAACCTTTGTTGCGTGTCATGAAAGGTCACTGCGCTCGTGCTTGCCCCAATGAATGAGCGAGTGAGTCCATGAATGAATGGATGAAGAAACTGTCGTGTCACCGAAACCTTCGCTGGAGGAAATAATAGGTATAATTGAGATTGGTTTATTGCGTGTGTAAGGCATCAAAGACGAGAGAGATCGAATGTATAGAGTACTATCACTCGGGCAGAACATACTAAATTATGGCAGTTTGCAGAGGCCCGTATTATTTGCGTGTAATTTCATAAAAAAAATAACCGCAAAAAACGGTAGCCGGTGCAGAACAGGGAGCGGCTAGGCCTGGAGTCGCTGCGGAGACGGCGGTGTATAGGTCAGTGGTTGGGCAAGAGCGGGGGATTTTCGATTAGTCCATAAAGTCTGATTGAAATCTGTCTCGGCTCATGGATAAAAACGCTAGGCTCTAATTTGATCAAGAATGTGGAGAGGAAATTGTGCTGATTCCGTGCCTGTAATTACAACCCCCACAGTAGTACACAATTGTTTGCACCTGATACATATGTTACTATGCGACCGGTCGTCAAAAATGACGGCAAAGATATTGCTTTTCTAGCTCTTCATTACTCAAGCCTTTGATTGATTCTGCTACAGAAGGTGCAGTGCATTAACACTGAGAAAGGGGTTGCCCAAGAACAGCACTCTCGGGGCAGTGCAGAGGCGAGAAATACCTGCTTAGCGTGCTCTTACAGCACGGAAAATGCATTTTTTTTTGTGCTGTACAAGTATGCACACTTAGGCGGGTATTACCCGTTTGGGGGCGTGACTGCCTCAGTGTAGCAGCTCGATCTCCGATTTCACATAACAAAAGAGATGAGGACGGCGTGTGAATTGGCGTCGATGGAGTATTATAATTTGATTAATGTGCCCGCGCTGTCATAAAATGACAGCGAATAATTTGTGTTGATCCTTCTTCATTGACCATGTTCTCCATCATACAATTGCCAACTTTAAAGATCATCCAGATGAGGGTTCATTGCATCCTAACTACCCTAATTACTGAGCATCAAGACTTATTTTCTGACATGAAAATGATTCATTACTTTTGCAGTCAGTTCAGCAACACTGAAAAGAATTGATTCGATTAGGTATCATAGATACCCTAGTGTGTCATATTTGTCCGATAGTCTTTTGGTTATTGAAAGATGTCACGTCGACAATTGCATCAAAGTTGGAATGATAGCTGAGGCAACGAAATCATCTGTGGGAAGAAACTACGAATCAAGATGCATGAAAGCGCCAATGGAGGCTTCAAATATCTTCAGTGCTGAGATTTCAACTTCTTCAATGCAAGAAGTGCATTTAGACTAGAGGCCGCCCGATACTTTGCCATAGAATCGATGTATGGAGAAGGTAATACTCGCACGAATCAGACTAAGCCTGCGATATCTTCATTTTTGAATTTCAACTGTCACTAACTAATATGCGTTTGCCATCTTCTGCAACCCGGCCTATTTCCTAACCGATCAGTTTTCAATGGAGCTTGAGAGGACGACCAGGGCCTCCAACCTGGGCTAATTTCCGCCTATCTGTCTCGTTAAAGAGTGACAGAAAATGGATAAACCGATAAACAAACAGATAAACATACACATCGGTCTTTATTATATTGTAGACTACCAGTAGAAACGAAAACAGTGTATAGATATAGACAAAAAATTAACATCAGCCTTTGAATTGGCCAACGAATGTCGTCAACAATTTCCCTGTGTCTCAGTTGTATCCAAGATACGATTAGATTGGCTCTAAGTATGAGGAATATACTGTACTATTAATGTTTCAGAGGTGGCATATAATGGAGAGTGAAATATAAATATTAGATCCCTGTTTGCTGTTGCTCTTGATATGACGTGCTTTGCTTCGGATGATGGAGGGGGGGGGGGTAAAATCCGCACTGACCTGCAGGCTGCAGTTTATAGTTGTAAAGGTGGCTTCACACGATGGGCTTTTTGAGCCGTTAGAGCCAGTCAAGTCTCGAAATGTGGTGTTGTTTACTTGTAATGAACAGAAAAAGCATGGCATTTTTGAGTTTTAAACTTAAAGAGATATCAAAAACTAGAAAAGTGGCATTTACCAAAAGTCAATTGTCAATGGCGGTTAAAGCGCGCTGCAGACGATAGTCTTTTGTCCCATGTTTTCACTTCACCGCGTTCGGATGCGTCGCTGTGTCTGAGTAAACAACAAAAACGAGAGCTACTTTCGGAGACAACATTCGCTAAAATTTTGAAAATTCACAAGACATTGCACTAGTGACACTTGCCAAGCCAGAGAATACGACGGTAAACAATTTATTGAAACTTTTGGTAGACACAGAGTCGTGTTTGCGATTACGGTACGAAATATTCGAACGCGGTGAAGTGAAAAATACAGGATAAAATACTATCGTCTGCAGCGGACTTAACAGTCACGGATATTTCATTCAAGAGCCACACTGTTTGTTGTATTTGTGCGGATACAACAGCGCATTAGAACAGTTTGTTTTTTGTTTTTAAAAAGTGACGCGTGCTGTTATTCCAAAGCACACACAATACCGCATGAACTGACGGGGAGTACTAGTTTTGCCGCGCTCGTGTTGTGTTATAAAAAATTCGTCGTTTATTTCATAGGTTAATTATTACATTGTCTCATCAGTGATCGACAGCGCGTTCATAACTGATGATTCGAGATGATAAAATATTCTGTGAATGATCAGTCATTAATATGGAACCTCGCTGATGAGGCAAGAAAAAATAAATTATATATGAAATAAACAAGGAAGTTTTCCTACCATCTGCGAGGTTGCATACTCATTATTAATGGCTCACCTAAAAAGTGATTCTCTTGAATTCAGGGAAACAATATTTTCTAACAATCAACAGCAATGAATATGCGACCTTGGCGATGGAACGATCAAATAGTAAAAAAATGGTAACAGCTGCAAGAGCACGCTTAGGCAGGCATGTCTTATCAACGCACGGGAAGGCGTGCTGATTTTGGGACTACAATTATTCTCAGTGATAAGTACTTGTATAAAAAGACTATGGCGTGAGCCGGGCTTGACACACTATTTGTAAAGTCATTAATTTATTACGCGCATTTTGTGCATGATGTATTTCGATTAACAAATAATAAACATTTTTTGCCCAATAATATATACTTGACACAGAGAGGTAAAAAGGAACTGCGGTCGGTTGTATCAGATTAGTAACGGTGTTCATATCACGCTTCTAAAAAAAATAAAGCTGTAGCGTGTATGGAACGCAGAGTTTTGGTTTATAGCCTAAAATTGACCACGAATCTCGGATAAACTAAAACGCCTCGGGGTGTAAGACCCTTACTCGCCGTAAGGAAGTTTGAGAGGAACTAAAAGTGCTGACTTTGGAGTTACAAATTCAACGCCGTCAATTTTGATGGACAGCTTACTCTATATAGAGTTTTGCCTTTTTTCACATCTCATATAACCCATCTAACTGCATAAAAAGATTGTGGTGATGGCTCGACTCCTTCTGCCTCTTTATGGGTGGACAAACGAATAGTCAACCGTAAACGAAAACAGTATCACCTCTTCGTTTCTCTCGCTGGTGAAGATAACATCTTGAAAGCAAACCACTTTGAACTGGCAGCCCTTGTTAATGACATATAGTCGATCTGGCAGTAGTTACCCATTACGTGTACGCTAAATTTCATGTATCGCACGCACCCTCTCTCGTTTGTCAAATGAGAACCATTGGTTGGCAGGTAGTACGGTAGAGACTAAAGAGTGCCATGGAAAATTTGTATTCCTATTGTTAGGCTGTGTATAGAGATAATTGACAATGTTGCGTTCAGCAACTAAGCCCCTGCTTTGATACGTCATAGCAATACTGGAACAAGAGAATGGCATGGACCGGCTGGATCCAGTTCACTCCGCGATCCAGCATTGGCTATTACCCCTGTAAGGAGCACTACAACTTTAATGTGACATCAAGAAAAGCGCTGTTTGATGCGTCTTCCAGAAAGTGCGTTTGAACTAGGCACTGTGTCTCTGGTGACAAAAGCAGAAGTTTTAGTGGGTTCTTGTCTATTCAGGGTGAGACCTATCACTGCAAGCTGTGCTAGCTCGCTGCTAGTGTTTTTTTTTTTCTCGTGAGAGACAATAGGTCAAAGTATTCTACGATTATAGCAGACTAATGCAACCTTGTATACATAAGGTGGCGAGTGGGACCGCCTGTGAGTGTACTGATTACGGACGGTCCATAGGCACCATAGTCGGAAATACCAGAGCCTGCTGTGTCTGGTCATCGCACTCTATAGTACCCCGAGAAATGTGTTATCCCAAGAAAAACAAGCCTTGCTGTGCACTGACTGCAAATACCTTCTTTGCCATGCCGGTACAGTACGAACTTTGCGCTTATATCCATTACCGCGCACAAGAATGCCTGCTAGTTTTGGAATAACACTTTTTGCAAGTAACTACTGCCTCTAAATACCAAACATATTGAAACTAACAGGCAGTAGCTAAATCTATTTAACTCTGCGACTGTCGTCACAGATAAGAGCCGTGTAAACATATGTGCCAGAGTTTGCTACCAAATATATTTATTAATTTTCAAAAGCTTAAGTTTTGTCTTTTTGCATCGTGTACGAATATTCAAAGGCTAGCTAAATTCGTAACTTTATTTTGGTGTGACATCACCCGCAAAAGAAAATATCAGAGATCAAAGTATCGGGAACTATAGTTAAGTAAA
>LQNS02276924.1:2839744-2851911 GCA_001587735.2 Parhyale hawaiensis | reverse complement strand
AGTTTTGTCTTTTTGCATCGTGTACGAATATTCAAAGGCTAGCTAAATTCGTAACTTTATTTTGGTGTGACATCACCCGCAAAAGAAAATATCAGAGATCAAAGTATCGGGAACTATAGTTAAGTAAAAACATGTATGTACATTTGCAACTGTACGCTGTTTTACACATTAAGGGCGCTCAATACAACAGAAAAAAAAATTGCGAAGTTCCTAGAACATATTTACCTGTTACTAAGGAAATTACTGATAGACCTTCTGGATGAACACTAAAAACTTTCCCTCGCAATCTGCTTCTAGTCATATGTTAACATGAAGACATGCTATTCTGTAGATATGCTGGAGCCTCAACTTTCGCCATTTATCCACAATGAAATAGAAATACCTGCAAACTTGGTCCTCAGTCATATAGTACTAGCAGCTTACGAGGCATTTTATTTTTAATTTGTTCATCTCACAGATATCTAAGTAAGCCCGGTCTCAGCCCTTTTGCATTCAGCCCGCAGACGAGGCAATTTCGTCCGAGAATGTAGTAATCTACAAAGTCATAGCTGCAAAAAAAAGTGTTCGTGGCTGCTCTACAAAATACCGCTAGCCCTGAACTGCTTGCAAATACTGCACGTCGATCATGTAACGCTTTGCACTTTGATCGTCTCGGGGAAAATATTTTGCGTCGTAACCCTTCAACTCTTCAACACAACAATGCTCGGTGCGTGCCGGACAGTGTTATTCGTACGGGTAACACCAGATTAGATCATGGACTATAAAGGGTAAAAGGCAGGTGTTTTGTCTCTTCTAGGAAGCACGTGCTGCGCGCGCACCCTCGACATGTAGCAATCATGCCCCCAACCTGCTCCTATCACGTGGCCCGATGAACGCCCCGCCCACGAGTAAGCTCCGCCCACACTTTTTACGAACTGGTCGAGCCACCTGATCGCATCAGTCGTTAACGAACACGGCAGACGTTTCGCAATGCTGAAGCTACGATAAACGATGCCTCCAGAGTTCTTTGTGCGTCATGACTGGAACTCTGTTGAGGAGATGTCCCGCAGAGCGCTTCCATCAGATAAGGAGCGTCATTTTTGGTTCACATAGCAGTTGTGAATTTCATTCAACGCCGCCGTGTCAAGAACGACTGAATGATTGAAACATGATCCTCTGCATGCCTTTCCCCTTTTGTTTCTATTTTGAAGATGAAGGTGTTGAGCAGAGATAAGCATGAACGGCAGTGAGGCAAGACTTAGCGCGGATGACATATGCTCAGAAAAATTTCACAAAACCAGCGGTAGCCGTGCTGTATGAACACGGTGTGCTAATTATGGGGCAGTACATTTCTTAGTGTAGTTAGACATGTATGAACACTATTACTTCATCAACATTCCTTGTCCGATGCGTATGTACCTATTTGACAGTGTTACAAGAAGAACAAAGAGCTTTCGAATTAAGGATTCGAGTCACACACACAAACTTCTTATTCACTCAAAAGCATTGCCCAGGGAAAATCTCATTTGTTGTACGTTGTTAATCACATGTGAATTTTATCCACAAATGTAAATCTACACGCCAATCGCTCATTCTCTCCACACATTAGTATTCAGACTGGATACCTCAGAGTGCTGCGTGCACTTAATATGTTGGGCAGAGCATCCAGATGAATTATACTAGATGAGTTTTCTGTCTTTCATTTTCATGGTCCAAAACAGATTGCAATTCTACCTATGTACTATTAGCTAAGCTTTTCCATTCATTAATCTAAAATTTGAAACCATAAAGCTGGATTAAATCAAATTCTATACGTACACTAATGTAATTCCAGATGAGTGTAATACATTAAGAATCAATGCGCAGTGAGGAGGGCTACACCACCCACACACACAATGTTACACTGCCCTGTGCTGCAAAAAGCACATACAAAAGAAAACATTTTTGCATCTAAAGAAAAGAAATGCATTATCTGGAGAGGTGCACTAGAAGATATCAAGATTTTATCAGTAAAGTCACCCAGTGTAGCAAAATCCAGGGCAGAGATGGAACTCCCACTGGACGTGTAGGAGGCAATGGAACATCTCTCGCAGTTCTTCGGCACTGCAGCCGCGACAGAAGACAAGGGTGGGCAGGGGATGGGTAGCAAAGCTGAAGGCATCCCAATGTACATAGAGGGCGTAGCATTAGGAAAAGATTAATGATTTATTTACCCATACACCGCATGATATATTTGTGAGTTACACTTTTGCTTTCTTATTAAAATTATTTGTCTTTCCTGATATTTTTCAGTACTTGGCCTTATGCTTGGCTTACGGGACATACCTTCAAGTACGCTGAAACTAGTAGGCTATTCTTCCAAAACCAGCACGCCTTTCCGTACACAAGCGTAAATATACGCAGTTTTCGTGCTGTACGAGCACGCAAAGGCAAGCGTTGCTCGTCATTGCACGTGAAAGTCTGCTGACTCTGCAATAACACTTCTCTCACTGCAATTAAGCCCGGGGACTCACCAGATCTGTACACTGCAGCACCACCAACACAGCATCACGTGCCTGTACGTAGCAGCAGCAGTTACCTGGCAGCATGCGTCCCTCTTCCGTATGTGTGTAGCTGGCGTACGTTAAGTCGATCGAGGTCACTCTTTTATGCAGCCCGGCGTCCATGAGGTGCCGGGGTCTTCTTTAGTGAATCGTCCCGACACGGGGGTCTATATTTTTCTAGAGGGTCTGCTGGCTGAAGGCTGAAGTGCGGCAGCCTTCTGTGCTGGGCACAAGGCTGAGGATGGCTTGTGCCGCTCGTACGTACGCACCTCATGCGGGGCTGCATGTAGGAGGAAAGAGGAATATTAATCCAGTTGGGCAAGACAGCATATAGGAGCAGAGATGATTGAGTAACACCACCGTATGCTGATGAAGGATACTCGGGGCGTGTCCGAGCAGTGGGTAGAATAGATGCCGTTGCATTGATCACTTGATAATTACAGATAAATGGATGACATCACAGTTCGTGAGAGCCAATCAGCGGAGTCAAACCTATTGGAGTAAGGAACATGCAGATGCTTGTTTGACTTTGACGTCATCCATTCCTCTGTTTTTGTCACGTGACGATGTGTGTACACTGTCCAAAACTGACTATAGTCTGGAACTGCAGACAGGTGCGCTGGCTTAGACACATTGTATGGAATTGTAGCCACTGATCTTCGCTGGACTGCTACTGGGAATGCCAACAGTAAATGGATCAGCTGAAAATGGAGTTTTCAGCCTGCTCAACATAATGAGGGGGTGCTTCTAACATTTGCAGCCCGATTCAAAGTGACAAAACCAACGCTCCTGTCTGAAGTTTGGGACAAGTCAAGCCTCGAAATTTTAATTGTGGCAGCCAATGGAACGTGGAATTATAGTTTGGTTGTTATGGACTTCTCGTGCTGTAATAGTTTATTTACACTCGAATACAGCACATGTTGTACCCCTTAGCAGAATATGTATGCATTTCAACACTGAATTCGATTGGTGTCTAGTTTAAGTTTAGACCTCTTAAGACGAGAAGCTGGCAGACAGTTTAAGTACAGGAGGAGAAAAAAGAAGGGAATGATGCATGGCAATAATGAAAATATGCTCCAGGTCTGCCTCATTAAGGGGGCTTAACAATTAAACCTCCTTGCTTTGCCTCCTCATCTGGGACCTGTGAGAAGCAGTTATAAAACCCCTTCTGTTGTTAGTTAGTTATAGTCAGGAAGTTTAAGCCTCCTGTCTTAGCAGAACGATATCACAGAGGAAAGAGCTAGGGATATATAGTATGCCGGTAAAAAAGAGGAACCCATGCACGAAGGTGTTCCCAAACAGGATTAACGCGCATGGGAACAGCAAGTCGGGAAAGAAGAGGAAGAACAGAATGAAGCATGAGCAAGTACGAGTATGAAATCGGGAAGGAAGCAAAGTGGGCGCGAAAGAGAGATGTCCCAAAGGCCTACCTATAGCTGAGATAACCTACACGGGCCCCTGGGGTTGCCTGGCCCCATAGCATAGGATGGACGAACCTAAACTAACCTAACCCTATGGCCCATCCTATGATCCCTGCGGGCCCCTTCTGTTGTTTCTGTAGTCGTATATATCAGTGACACATTTTTTTCCCCATTTAATACTGAAGGCAGAATGCCGGGCCACAGCACTCACTAGCACGTACAACTGCGTGCGAGGATGTGCAGCTCACCCGATGTTCATACTATCGGCTTGAATTCTGTATGTATCGCCCGGAACGATATGCAAGATGTGCATCCACACATCAAGTTGTGGGTGCTACAGAACGCATATTGTAGCCCCGGCATAACTTGAAGCGAATTACTTACCTACTTACTAACACCTTGATGGTTAGAGTTTTATTAAATCATGGTGATAGGATTTTCATCTACGTACCATGCACAAGCTACTAAAAATTTTGTTATTCCCTTAGCATACAAGATAGATTTATTTTAATTTTTTCACCAGGGACGGTAGGTGTGCTCAGAATAATACTACATATTACAGCTCATATAAAATGGCATCTGCATTCATTGCTTTATAATATCACGGCTACAAATTTGCTCAGGTCCACCAATGCAGCCGTGCAGAGGAAGACAGCGCACCGACATGCCTATAAGACCGAGTGTTTCATGAGACGATCTTATGGCTAATGGGCTGTGCATAACAAAAAGAAACTCAAAAGATACTTTTATACATATATAACAGAACCAAAACCCGTATGGGGCTTTGGGAGGGGGAGCGAGGCTAGGTACTCCGCCCCCGCAAGAGATAAGTTCGGTGTTTTGCTGCCTGTTTGATGACAGCTGAGAGCTAGAGAAGACATCTTCCATTTGGCCTCCTGACCTCTAAATGCTTAAACGCAGTGAAAACAATGCGTTTTAAGTCTGTGCTCGTAAGCTTCAGCAGAAAAAGACGTAACGTCTGACGCGTAGAGAGGTAGACGTAATGAACCAAATTTCCAGATAGCGGACTCACTGATTAGATTAGACAGCTGGCAGTAGACGGATCAACAGGCCCATTCCCGTAAAGCAGCCGGAACTTACGCCCCGGCCCTCTATGAGCTATTGCTATTAAGTCAAAACCATGCAGATATCTAGGAAGAAAAGAGGAAGATACTTTCATGGTTTAGAAGATCGACGAAGAGCAAATTTTTCATTTAAAACTGCGGTTCATAAAGTTGGTGGAAATACCGAACCTAATACTTCGTAATATAAAATTTAAGCAAAAACTTGACGGCTTGTTTCAGTATAAGCGGAAGCTGGCTGTATTGGGAACTGTGTGGTGTTTGCTGCATGAGTGTACCTTGTGACTGTGTGTGTGTATCTGTCTGTCACGTGTCTTGAAACGCTCAGGGCGTAGTTGGCTGTTGTAGTGGGAGCTTGTGATACAGACGAGGCTTGTCAGTCCGGATAATGGTACATGCCTGATAGCGGACTGTGCGTTCCGGGGCGGACTCTATTTTTCATAAAATTCAGGCTAAAGTTTCATGAACAAATTTGTGTGTGCTTTTTAGTGGATCTTGACTTTCGCAGATCCCTGAAACTGACAGACGGAACACTGAGCATTCGATTGGCATTAGTTTAGGAAAATATAAAAAAGAAAAGTATTGTTTTCATGCCATTAAACAGCATATTAAAGACTGTCGACCGCACATGCTACAATACCGATATGCTCTCCCGGAAACTGAAAGTTCTCATAAGAAATGCACTAATTGCATCATTTCGCGGACAACCTTGTTTGTGGACACGGCTGAACTACGTAACGTTAAGTAGTTCAACCAATGGCTGTGGATAAGTGCTTAGGACTGTAATTGACAGGAATCCACGAATGACGCATCAATAGTGCTCATATCCTATTACATATTCATGGTCAACCATATTGATCAGAGAAAATTCGCGACAAGAATCACAATGATACTAACGACATCAGGGGACCGTTGCTTTATGGACATACTAACAGATTTGTGTTAAATTATTATTATTATTATTTTCTATTTCAAAGTGCTAATGATCGAATGCCATACACATGATGAGGCAATGCTAGGAATTCACTAGCTAATTTTTTCAAAAACATGTGATTAAACTACCTAGAAAAAGACGGGTGCTGTGCATGACTAGTTTATAGAATTTGCCACAAAATGTGTTCATTGCTGCACTTCGAAATTCACAGAAATTGTGAAGAAGAAAGGTACTTAAATTACGTAATTGGTGTCCAAACTTTTGAAGTAAACCGATAAGCATGTGCGGTCCTGGTCGGAATACTGTATAGAGCACCGCCGCTTATTGAAAAATCTCCGAAAACGGCAGCAAGGCGGGGCCGCATTAGCACTATAAAAGTGGCGCACCCAGCTCTGGTGAGAACCATGGGAACGCTACCCTGAGCAAGACCGCCAAGAAGAATTTGCCAAAATCAGAGCGGCTATTGCGTCCCAAAGCCAGGAGTGCTGTCCAGCAGAACCACAGAGGCGCTAAGCTGATCCAGAACTCCAGAACTGGTGACCAGACTCCAGTAGAGCCACTACGCTGCTCAGGCCCAGTAAATACTGCCCATAGATTCACAGCCCAATTTGACCTTGTGGGGCCAGATTGGTTTATCGCTACCCACGAGGCAAGGCTCTTGTTGGAGCGCCTTACATTGCTATTCACTCAGGGCCTGGTAGGTGGTTATGCGAAAAGTTCCTCACCCAAACGAGATCTAATTTTGTTCAAGGCAACTTATTGACGGTAAGCTTGCTTACTTTATAGATTGGTCCTTGAGTATCCTAAGTACTATATTTAAAACAAAAAGCGTTACCGATTTAAATATGCAATATACTAAGAAAGTCAACTGTTGTTGCGTAACTTTTTGGCGGTATAATAATTACTTTACAACGAGATCGATATACTTTATTTTCACGATGACTTTTTGTCGGGAAACAGAAAATCCGTGCACAGAATACTGCATTCGTAAACGGAGAAGAGGTGGAGCTATCACTCATCCTGGAAGTTAATAACCCTGGAATTGAGGAACCTTGCAGACCTTTGTAGTGTAAGCGTCTACACACCTTCAATTAACTCTTGCACTGTGTATGAATAAAAGAGCCGCCAAAATAAGAAATGAATGCTTTAAAGCGACGCTAAAGGTTACATGTTATCAAGAAAAGCTTATAGTAAATTGCTCAATCAAAATACTTGGGTGCGGCTACCTGATGATAATGATAATTTTGAGTGGTAATAACACATAGCGGTGTAACGTATAACAGTCGAACTCACTACATCTAGTAGTATAACGCTGGAACAGATTTAATATTGGACTACATATCACTTGTTTACCACAACGTCGTTCGCACTCAAAATAACCAATTTTTTCAGGAGAGGCATTTTACACTTCCAAATGCTCTCAATATTATAAATAGCTCTCAAAAACCATAGGTGAAACCTTTTTTGAAATATCAAATAGGCCTCTAAGTTAATAGAAGTTGGTAATTCGGACGGAACTGATAATGCGACGAGCTCCTAACAAACAAGCAGGGACGTATCAGGTTATGTCGTAAGGGCATGTTAGCTCTCCCTAGCGGCCAATTTTTGAGCTACAGTAATACCACTGTTACCAAAAAATTAGTATTTGAAGATGAATATGTCTATAGGGATCACTCAAAAATTCAGTTTTTTGAGTTATGACGTCGTTGTCGCAAACGAGCGATACGTTCAAAGAAGTCCATTCCCAAAGAGTCAGTAAAGCCTAGAAAAGGGTCTTTTCTCAGCCACCATCACCCGCCAGCCACTGAAATTTAAAGAGAGTCAAAGTAAGGTAAAAATGTCCGTTTCATCCAGGCTGCGTCGCTTCCCAACCTCGCCCATGCAAAACATGCACGTAAACGAGGCAAGTTTCTCGTATACGCGGCAGTTTCTTGGAGAACACGAGCGTCAGTTTCTGGAACTGTGACGCAGATCTGGAAGCGAGACAACCGGCCTAGGAGGCCCTTTGCATATACACAAGCGTCACCTTGAGGCGACAGCCTTCAGAACCTGCTGGGGTCCTTCGTGCGTCAGTGAAACTGAAACCAGTTGAAGGTTTTCTGCGCTGAGTACCAGCGGTGTCGCCGAGGCTTCACTGTATGGAGAAGATCAATGTAGCAGAGATTAGGTAAATTTCAAATATCATAAAAATTATCACACGGTTATAAAGTAGAATGATTGTTGGTAAAATCATGGAAGTAAAGCCTTCTTCTAATAAAAATAATGTTTAGCAAAAAGGTTCCGTTAACATACTGTCAACAAAAGTTCGTGTTTGCTCTAATTCCGTCAGTATGAGGGGATTACTTCTGTATTAAAAATTAAAAGCACGTGTGACAATAATATACGCGTACACGCCCATATACACGAGACCGACGTGAAGCGTGTGCCGTACACACAGAGACTAGTGAGGTGATAATAATTAAAATTTTTAGTTAACGTATTTTGTTCAGAATAAACAAATCTTTTAGTTATTCTTGACAAATTGAAGAAAAAGTTTAGTTAATGGAGCATTTTTATTTCTTTACTAATACTTCAATGTGTTGGTAATAATCACCTTAAATTAGTATTAGTTACTAACTGCTCTTCTCTAATGAGTAAAAATAACCAAATCCAGCCAGGTACCAAACTTTTTTAGGTAATTTTGGTAAAAAATTTGGTAATGTACCCAAAATATTTATTTAAATAAATTGGTAATATTAACTGAAAATTTAATTATCTGATAGATAAACCAACAACCTAGTTAACTCAACTAAATTTGGTTTTATGCAATCACACCGGTCTCTGTGAGTACAAAAGACAGTATGTATTCATGATATAACTCAAAACTAGGGCAACAATGCGCACCTAGAATGTTGTTTAATACACTCAAAACCATCGACTTGTTCCAACATCTTCTTTAGGTCACGAAATCAGCAGATAACAATGAGTGTCAAGTAATCAATCGCTATACCAGCAGCAGCAGCCTTGAATGTAAAAAATTAATGCCTATTTAATAAGAAAATCCAGTTCCAGTATCTAAAATAGAATTCGCTTGGCCATTCAGTGCGCGTGGGCGTTTATGAAAGTAAATAGATTCTACTACACGCAATTCAAAAATAGAGCCCTAGTCTGAAATTTTTCAGTATTCTTCTTCTACTGGTACAACTATTTACCGACAAAAGATTTATCTATCCTCACCACAAGCACAGTAACGTGAATCTCCCTCTCCACAGAAAATTGCACGGCACATTACAGTGAGGAACTCTACCCTTGAGGCTCAACCAGAAAAAAAACTGCAGCTAGTGGCCAGCGAAGTTC
This sequence comes from Parhyale hawaiensis, assembly GCA_001587735.2. Classification (NCBI taxonomy): domain Eukaryota; kingdom Metazoa; phylum Arthropoda; class Malacostraca; order Amphipoda; family Hyalidae; genus Parhyale; species Parhyale hawaiensis. The sequence continues at coordinate 2,842,616 of LQNS02276924.1, read as the reverse complement.
ACATTTCCAGCAGCACCGCGTCTCGGCCAAGCGTAAACCCAATAAAATTTAATGGAAAGACGCGGGTAAATAGCCAAGGTCGACTGCCCTCCCAGATGGTCCTGACCAGCGGTGGAGAGCCCTCCTCCATTTATTAAGCTCTGCCATTTGTTACAATTGGAGGGTAATTGGTGCAAAAGCAATACATTCTACAGGATCGCGTAAATCTCTTTTGCCGAATATCAGCACAGGGTTAACACACTTATAAAATTTGTCCGATAATCTTGTATTGTATAACAATTCTGCTTGCTCCTCCCTACGTTCCTTCCTGCCGCCACGGTAGCAGCATGCTTACGTTCGCAGCTCTAACTCCTTTTATTGCACGTTTGAGGCCAACCCAGGCTCGCGAGCTCTTTGCTGATCTAGGTTTGCTGACTCTGCAGTTGTGCGCCTGCAGTGCGCCGTGGTGGAACTTGCCTTCCTCAGAGATGAGGGAATGGAGGGACGCGGGTCATTTTAATCATCTGTCAAATTGGCGCCATATAGTTCTTGATGACTCGTGGTCGACTGCAGCCGCACTTACTTCTGTGGGGACAGTGGTCCTATATCCGCAGCACAAACCAGTGCGTGTGGGTTTCCCAGTTGAGGGTGAGTCAAAGCTGAGTTTACCTTATGTCATTCCTGCGCTAGTACGACCGTTACACTCTCAGTATTAGACGGGGAAAATTCGGGTATCTTGAATAACCATCTCAGAAGAGAAGAACAGCAGTCAGGCTTAAATTATTGAAGTGCTATTGCTCGCAGGTCACTGAAGATTTGCTGTATAACGTTGAACTTGTTTCACAAATTTTGTAATCACAGCGCTTCGTATGCATGAGACTGGCCAGGAATATCAACGAAGAAAAATGTTTTCGTTCTGGTGAATTTCTGCACGTTCCAGTGACTTAATTGTAGCTCTCCGTCATATTTTCAGACTTCATCGTACAAAGTTATCGAAATTCTTGGGCAGCTGGAACTATATTTAAAAGCCTGTATTCTGTTTACGATCGTATAATTATACGAAACAGTGCCAACTACCGGTAAGTCGCAAATTTTCTTATAAAACTACCGATGGAATGCCTCTTAGCTGCCCATGGAGAAATTGGGAAAAGTGACAGCTATTTTAAAGAAAAGTAGCATAAAATGGTAAGAGAAAATAGCTACATCAAAGAATTGTAGCGGAAAAATGGTAGGCGAAAACACGCAAAATAATAAAAAAACCGTTTACTGATATATTGATCAGTTGTGTGCATTTGTATATACTGCCTATTTACCGCATACATGAACAATAAACATTTTAATAGAACCCACCGAGAGTGAATACCTCCGCCAAGCAATGCAATGTTGATGATGAATTCAAATTGGTCCTGAAACCAAGATTTCTTTTTGTGATCATCAAAAAAATCTAGTCATTTGTGACACTCAATATAAATGCCAGTTCCCTTAATTTTCTTGAAGACTCGTCAGTAACTTTTTGAGTTAAGTTCTAGCAAACACTAAAAGAAACGTTCAGTCAAACACAGACACAAACAAGCCGATCATCACCAAAATGTTGCTATTTCTGCCTTCTACCATTTCTGACGTATCCTGCAAATTTCATAAAGATCCGTCCATAACTTTTTATTTGGCTTCTGATAGAGATAACAACAAACAGAGATAAACAGACTAACAAACCATAACAAAAATTTGGCCATTTTTCCTTAACATTCCAAACAATTCCTGTAAATTTCTTGAAGATTTGTTCATAAATGTTAGCGTCATGTTACCAAGAAGAAATAGACAGACAAAGAAGCGATTGCCATGGACCGGTCTTCACCCAAAAGTAATCATCTGTTCATCCTAACATACCAAATATTCCCTGCATATTTCATAAAGATCTGTCCATAACTTTTTGAGTTATCTTCATAACAGTTACACAAAGCAACAGGCAGACAAAATGCAACACTATCATAACCACCTTTCAAGCTCGTTGGCGATTCTCTAAGGTTAGCAGAGAAGTAATTATATATTTATGAAAGAAAGAAGAAAGAACAGAATTCACTTATAATCATATCTGGATGCTGCGCGCAGCATCATTAGAGAACAGCACCCTAAGGTATTCACTCTTAATGCTAACATGGGTAGAAATATAACAATTTGCACGAAGATTTACAATCGAGGACAATGTCCACAGGTGGCTAAAGACTGAACAGTTCGGTTTCCGGTATTGTATCGGCTACATTTGCGCAGTCACGATCCTTTTCTCGACGAGTGTACATCGAGATACGTGACCCGGAATATAATTCAAGAATCACGCCGTTCATACTGTGATACAGAAGAGTGTACGAGTTCCTACTTCTGTACTTTTTTTGTGCATGACGCAGGTATCCACTTTCTAGAGAAACTAGAACGGACGTACGACTGGATCTCATAGCCCGTGACCCGCCTCAGTAAACTGGCCGCGGCATGCAATATAATATAGTTAACTGCTTGCCTCTTCCAGCATAGGCCAGTATAGTAACTGCAGCAACGACATACCTCACCTCTCTACGAGCCAGCGGTCAAACGGCTACTGATCACTCCAAATGCAGTTGCCAGGTCTGCCCGTGGAATATTTGAGAAAACACAGGCTATTGAGGAAAGACACGCATTGCAGCCCTGGATGTGGATGGACAGATACACAGACACGCGAAAAAATCGACACCCCAGCGGATACCTCGCGTGTTGTACACATGGTGCTCGGCCTGGAGTATGAAGCTGAATGCCAGTAAGACCAAATCGATGATTGTCAGTCGGTCTCGGACACTTTTACCGCAGCATCCCCAACTAGAGATTGGTGACACCTTGCTTCAGGAGTCTAGCTCATTGGAGATTC
>LQNS02276924.1:2794187-2807004 GCA_001587735.2 Parhyale hawaiensis | reverse complement strand
CCAGCTTGGGTCAACCAAAGTTCTGGCCAATTTAAATTTGGTTATTCTGATCTCAACCACGTCGAAATTCTACTCCTGGTTAGTCCCTCGTAAATAGTGACACAAGCCTCGGCTTCGGTTATTTTTGCCAGCGTGGGCCAGCCCCGGTCCCGACAACGTCACATTTGGCGACTCCGCCCTGACCCCGTCGAAATTTCGCTCCTGATCAGTCCTTCGCAAATAGCGACAGGAACTCAGGCCCCGGCCAACTTGTGTCAGCACCGGCCCCGGCCAAGTTCAGCCCCGGTCGGTCTATGGACGTCACCCACCTGCCAGAGCACCGCCTGCCACGTGCTGTTGTGCAGCAGCGACCCGTGGGCAGCTATGGTGGAGAAGAGCGTCTGACCGGCAGACTTGCGGACGGCCGGTCGACTGTCTACACACAGGTCACCTGCGGGCGCACGCATACCGGTACACGTCACATTCAATAATTCAGGGACATTAACGTCACACTGCCTACTAGATGTGTCCTTCCACATCATACAAAAGCTAGGTACATACATAATTTTACATCATACAGAAGCTATGTACATAAATAATGTTATTAATAGTAGCTGAATGATAGAGAGCCACTCGCATAGTCAAAGCCGGCAGACAGTAGCTACAAGTCTAGGCAACATTACAGTACGAGATGGTAGCAATCGGTATTCCTGCTACAACTACGTGCACATAGGGCTCACTGCTAAAGCGTGAACGAAGCAACTAGAAGCTATAAAAATCTTTGGCTAACAAAAGCTATGAGAAGCGACAAGCAACAGAAGTACGAGGAGCATAAGGAGAGGATGACTCAATAGTGTGCGGTATATCAGGCGATTAGTTCGTTCGACAGGCCAGAGGCCTGTACATCGAAGCCAAACAATGGATTTGAAGGCGAATCATTTTGCTACATAAATTCATAGACAACATACCAAGCCATAACAACGAATCTTGTTGAAAGGAAAAGTTGTCCGATAATGTGATTAAATAGTCATTGATGTGAAGTGCTCATTGAAGAGGTTTGTTAATACGAAGTCCGTAGATGAGAGGTTCAACGGCATCATCACTTTAATGGGCACTGAAGCAGATGAATTCATCAAACAACGTAACAAGGAAGCTGCAACTGAATAGGATGTAGCCAATGTAACTACGTACAACAGTAAGCTGTATTCAGCTGTTTTAATGTTAATTGAACAAATATCAAAAAGCTGTAGTAGCTCCAAGCAAATTTAATTTGGTTTTATACAGCTTCATTTTTTTTTACTGTTGGAAGATATTACAGTAACCTTTGGGCTAACATAGATTGGCGAGTTAACAGGACCTCTCCAATAGCTATAAAAAATATGCTTGTGACTAGCCAAGGGCGACGGAACACGCTCTTTTTCGTACCATAAGGGAACTTGACACCGTTAGGACTTACCCCAGTAGTTCCTTCTGCCTTTTACCAATCCGACAAACTTCCACAAGTGGGATTCTTAACTAAAATATAACAACTTTTATCAGTATGAATGATGCTATAATCGTTTCAAAATGTAGGTATGAGGAGGATTCGATTACTAATGCTTTTCCTACCTTCCAGATTGCCTGTCAAGCCGCCGCACGGTACCCCAGCCGTCATACACGAGCGTGCTTATGCGGCCCCAAACATAAGGAAATCTTACCTTGCCCTAGCAAGGCCTCGAACTTACCATGCCCCGCGACGAAGGGCCCACCTCTCGATGCAGTAGCCTCCTAAGTCAAGGACGTTGACCAATCGTCTGGTAAGCAGTTGATCACACCTCGGTGTCGAGAGCTTATACAAGCATAAATGTACGAGACTCGTATCTCCTTCGGCCATTGCACCAAACTTGTGCCTGTCACGGCGTCGCCGAGCCCGGCGTACAGCCCGAACTCTCCCTACCAAGAAGTCAGACCGATAATTCAGTGCCCGAATGGCCACACCTCAGTCCCGAGCGTGATTACGCAAGTCTCAAGGGGAGGAAGTCATCACCTTCAACGGCGCCCGGAGCTTGTTTCACTCGGCGAAGCCCCTCCGGCCGCTTTACCAAAACTTGTTTCACCTATGACTACCCACGTGGACCGATCTTTTCACTCTCTGGATATTCGCGCCCCAACGTGATGCGTACGTGTGTAGCTAAGTAAGGAACATACGAGAATCATGCGGACAATGTCCTGAACTTATTGCTCCGAGATCCATCAAGTCCCTTAGTTGACCTGAACTCGCGTCGGCCATACCTTCGAGGCTGACCACTATTGAAGAACCCGAAGGCTGCACCCCAGCCAATCATGTTAAAGCATCGAACAAACGAGAGTCATACAGTGCCTTGATCTTGTCCTCAAGCGCATGACCTGGTCTTGTTTCTCCCTACGACGCGAGGGAAGCTGCGCTGAGCTGTGGCTTACGACTCCCCATCGTTAACAGCGATAACCGTTGCTTCTTTTACCTTCCACGGTTTCAACAATGTACACTGGAAAGACTCGCTATGTTTCTTGCTAAGTTCTTTGAGCCAGTTCCACCTGGCTACGCCGGACTCTCCTTTCGCCACACTGTTTGTACTTACATTGGTTGTCCCAACTGTTAGGACTAAGGTCCACGCACGCCACAAAGGATAGCACAGAGGAAGAGCAACCAACTTCTCGCTGCGCCGCTCTAAATCAGACTGCTGTCGGCTGCGCTCCAGCTGCCCAAGTCACCTGACAGGCATGACGTCACTGGACACGTGTAACCCGGTGAATGCATGGAAGCGTCCGCCGGCACCATAAAAGCTATCGGAGACTAACACTAACTACCTTGTGTACGAAACTCAGCTCGGTACCTCGCACTGACGTTACGGGCTCCACAATGATATCCCTAGGCTCTGACCAGGGTATGCTCTTGACCGAATGGTCCCACCTCTGGTGGGAACGTGCAAGCACGAACGTCGACGGGACATAGCTCCCTAAGTTGTCTTGAACCTGCCATCCCGCTTCGCAGGAATCACTCCCAGATGGAAGCGTCCGCCTCAAAAGGCGAAAACATTTAACGCTGCTCTGGCACTACCTATTGCGTCATTGCTCAGCAACTCCTCCGATGAAGGCACTATGGCTAGCACGACCGCACGAGTCAATCTGACCGGCTCAGAGCACGACTCTGGAAGACCTGTGCTACTATGGCCGTATCGGCTGCGACTGAAACTTCGCCCAGCACATAAAGCGGAATTTGATCTGTCGGTCCCGACAGGGACAATCCGGAAAGTATAAACTCTGTGTTCAGGCTCGCCCTAGGCGACGACCCACCGTCTCAGACCGTTGTAGGGCGGGAACCTGCGTCGCTAGCGCAATAAGGACAACGTATACCCCTTGTGCCACAAAGACATAGCTACCTATCTCTGACGCTGACCTGGCGTAGTCGGGCCACCAGCCAGGCAGCCTACTCGAAGCACTCCTTTGCTGCATCACTCTGGTACCGAGGGTCTCTACAGACCTGTGAGCTTAGCAGGCCTATGGTCAGCCCCGAGCCTTTCGAAACGATTATAGCATCAATCATACTGATGAAGGTTGTTATGTTTTAGTTAACAATCCCACTCGTGGAAGTTTGTGAGATTGGCGAAGGGCAGAAGGTACTACTGGGCTAAGTCCTAACAGTGTCAAGTGACCTGGAGGTGAGAAAAAATATACATTACAAATGGATCCAGAGAAGAAATTGGCAAACAAGTACGGAAGTGCTTTCAAGAACCACTGAGGATAAAGACGATGAAGAGTAACTCACCGAGCCTGGCATAGAGACACATCCAGAGCTTGTCAAAGGGCGGCATGTTAGGCACTCCTGGGAAGGCCGGGAACGCAGGGCCCGTGTCATTGGACAGACAGCTGCGCACACGGTCCTGGTTCTGGTAGAAGTAGTCGCTGATGTTCCACTGGTGGCACAAAAACTTTCTCGTTAGGGTGTAGACTATGACGCTCCTTGACCTTATCTTATTCACGTTGCGCTGCTTAGCTGCAGCCAGAGTTCTCTCTCCTCTTGTATTCGTACAAGACAATAAGCCCTCGCAGTAAGATACGGGAGCTCAGCCTAAGTAACAGAGTTAATAATTGTCAATTGAAAGAGCGAAATCTTTGCACCCAGTTACCTAATGCGGGCAAGTGCCTCGCCAGTCATTCCCAGTTAACATCGCTGATGTGCGTCGGCGCGTATCGCAGCTGTTGTATGTTCTACCTTCACGGTTATGTACCCTTTGTGAGCACATCCTATCACTGATCGGATATAACAGATTAAATTTTATTGCATTGCGTCCGCACATTTCTGTGCAGGCGTTAATGTGGTCTGGACCATAGCAGTGCTCGCAGTGTAAAAGCAACTTGGCTCAAAGGAATGATTAAACCTGGAAACTTTGAATGACCTGCCAAGTATGAACATTTCACGCAGTACCTACTGTACCTTAAGTAGTCAGAAGACCCTAAAGACAACGATTATTCTTCACACATACCTAACTTAGAATCGGTGAAAAAGGCAAATGATCATTCTCCCCATGAGTGAAGGGAGATGGCGATCTTGAACGACGTCGTTTCAGTTCGGATACAACTTTAAATAGAGTTCAAAATCCGCCAGACGTGCAACAAATCAACCAATAGTCAGTGCCGGTAGTTGTTATTAAGCTCACAAAGATAGCAGTCTTTTGAAAAAAGTTAACAGTAATAATGGGCAAAACAACTTCAAACCACACAGATATCTGATCGATTTTTCAACAAGATACTTATGAGCTGCCCTGTACCACTCACAAGGAATTTGTCAGCACAGACAGTAAAATTTCAAGACTTTACATTAGTAGAAGTAGTAGCAGTAATAGTATATGTCTACAGCTTCTACCGCTTCAAGCTTCACGTCTATCTCTTACCGCCTTCTCTTGTTTTACATTGGTGGAAGATCTCAATCGTCTCTCTTCAGCATTACAGCCCTTTACTTTCAGGCGGGTCCCACTTAGTAGGTACTTCGAGCCATCATATAGCTATGTCACAACTTGGTCGCTCAGCAGCCTCAACTTCAGTATACCTACCTGTTCAATGCTTCTCAGGAACTAAGCTTATAACCCAGGCGTAGACGTCACAGACTATTGATGAGTAAGCAGGCACATAGGATACTTCTATGCAATGAGTAGCAGTGATATAGATTGCTGCCGCTTCCAAGACTCTACCTATATCGCGCAGCAGGAACTACTACTCCTCTGCAAGACTCACCATGAGCCCAATGGCAGTGAGGGAGATGTTGAGTTCCTGCGTGTGCTCGCCGAACTTGGCAGCAGAAGCCACAGTGAGGGGCAGACAGCGCCAGGGCATCACAGGCAGGAAGTCCGTCACCACCAGCTGCAGGCACTGGAACGCCAGCCGCACCAGCGACTCGCTGCACACCACAGTTTAGAGATTATAGCAAATCCACGTCCATAATTTATTACTTTAGTATGCACAGGTTCTATTGTACCATATATAAGTTAGTTTAAATCTTCCTAGCTAAGGCAGAAGTAGCACACACAAGCTTGTAGCATAGGAACGTAAGGGATTTGAAGTTATCTGCCGATGAGGCGTAACCCTACATAAAGCATGCGGCTATAAATGTCCGAGGTGGAAAACCCAAACACTGTCGCATGCCAGAAAAATGTAATATGCATCTGTCACAGAGGCATCAGCTCAACTACTGAGGATCATAGCCTTCCACATACAACACGCTAGACTGGCGATATAGAGCCTCAGGCACATGAAGCTTTGTACCAACAATAATGACGCGGCGATACCCACAAAGCTCACCTATGGTTCTCGTTAACAGCAGCAATGACGGTGAGGATGGTGGGCCAGCCGTGCTGCAGCTGCTCCCCACAGCTGTGCAGCACCGCCAGCAGCGTCTCCAGCTGCTTCTGGCGAACGTCTGCGTGGCTGCAGGACGACAGCTCCGATAGCGGGGCGAGCAGCAGCGACTGCAGACGCTGTCCACAGGAAAACTAAGTCAGTGCTGATTTACGTCACGTACCGTATACCAGACAGTGAGGCAGGTATGTATGCCATACATTTTATCGATTTCGAACAAAGAGCATATCCAGGTACCTACACCATTTTGCACAAACGCCCACACGGAATGCTCAAAACATTTAGTGCGGGGCTATGTCACTTCGACGGGATAACAGTGGACGAAAGTTGTTATTACCTCCGCCAAGGAGGTCATGTTTTCGTCGTGTTTGTTTGTCTGTCTGTCTGTCTGCCTGTTTGTCTTGACGTATTAGTTGTTGCTGCTGTAGAGGATTTCGGGAAGATCTGCTGAAGAGTTATTTTGTTCCGAATATAGTTTCTTAAATTTACGTAAAAAGGCTTCATTGACGACTCAGTGTTAGTTGTTCATCTTTTGTATTTTTGGAATCGCAGAGATAGTTGTAGACACACAAGATGACTCNCGAACTTGGCAGCAGAGGCCACAGTGAGGGGCAGACAGCGCCAGGGCATCACAGGCAGGAAGTCCGTCACCACCAGCTGCAGGCACTGGAACGCCAGCCGCACCAGCGACTCGCTGCATACCACAGTTTGGAGATTATAGCAAATTCAAGTCCATAATGTATTACTTTAGTATGCACAGGTTCTATTGTACCATATAAAAGTTAGTTTAAATCTTCCTAGCTACGGCAAAAGTAGCACACACAAGCTTGTAGCACAGGAACGTAAGGGATTTGAAGTTATCTGCCTATGAGGCGTAGCCCTACATAAAGCATGCGGCTATAGATGTCCAGGGGGGGAAATTAAACACTGTCGCTTGTCAGATAAATGTAATATCCACCTGTCACAGAGGACTACGAAGCTCAACTACTGAGGATCATAGCCTTCCACAAACAACACGCTAGACTGGTGATATAGAGCCTCAGGCACATGAAGCTTTGCACCAACAAAAATGAGAGCGGCGATACCCACAAAACTCACCTATGGTTTTCGTTAACAGCAGCAATGACGGTGAGGATGGTGGGCCAGCCGTGCTGCAGCTGCTCCCCACAGCTGTGCAGCACCGCCAGCAACGTCTCCAGCTGCTTCTGGCGCACGTCTGCGTGGCTGCAGGACGACAGCTCCGACAGCGGGGCGAGCAGCAGCGACTGCAGACGCTGTACACAGGGAAACTCAGTCAGTGCTGATTACGTCACGTACCGTATACCAGACAGTGAGGCAGGTATGTTTGCCCTACATTTTATCCCTTTCGAACAAAGAGCATATCCAGGTACCTACACCATTTTGTACAAACACCCACACGGAATGCTCAGAATATTTAGTGCGGGGCTATGTCACTTCGACGGGATAACAATAGACGGAAGTTATTATTACATTGAATAGTTTAAGCCTCCGTTTCCACAACAACAGCGATCTAAGAGGGAGAAGAAGCCGGGGACATATGGTATGACGATAGAAATGGGGAACCCATGCACGAAGATGTTCCCACACATTACCAACGCGCATGGGAACAGCAAGTCAGGAAACAAAAGGAAGATCAGAATAAAAGATGAGCAAGGAGCATGAAAATGGAAGGAAGCTAAGTGGGTACGAAAGACAGACGTCCCGAAGGCCTAGTTAATGGCTGAGGTGGATGAAAGGATGACTATTATCGAACACTCCATCAATTATCTCTGAGTCGTACGAGACAGTGTGTTTAGTCAGAAATATAGACAGCATAAAAAGAATGCCTGCTTCCTGCCGAAATAAATTCCAAGGCACACTCCACGCACATCGTCCACACATTCCAAACACACACAAGTGCTTAGCGGACTCGGATCTGAGAGGACCAGGAAAGCTAGCGCGTAACTCACCTGGTTGTCCCGCAGCGGCAGAGCTTTATCGGTCTGGTCCTGTTTGGGCCGGATAAGGTCAGGGTTGGACAGAGCCTTGCGTACCAGGTGCGTGACGGCCTCCACGCCCCACTCGCGCATACGGATGTGCGGATGCTGACACACTTCCAGTAGGTGGTTGGTGATGGGTCTCCAGAACACCTCCACCCGCGGTAAATTCACCAGACCTGAGGTAGAATATCCAAGCATTTGCTTGCCATATAATATTCTCATGGCCAATTTTATAACAGTGACCTGCATCAAGTGAGTAGTAATAGCAGCAAAGTTTTACTAGCGCTTCAGGGGCATTTTGCTTATACCGCACCGAACTATTCCCGCGACTTAACACAGGCTCGTGCGCCGCTAGGGCACGGAAGATGTCTCATTTCATATTAGAGAGACGAATTAAAATTATTTCCTTTGAAAGTTCTTATTAAGAAGAGAATGGCAGGGGTAAAAACTCGCGCAGAGAATGCATGATTATTGTGAGAAGAGAATTACTATTACGTATACATATAGCATATGCACTTCGCAAAGAAGATCAAATGAGATGAACAGCGGCTAACTGGACTGGGAAAGCTAGTGGAGGGCAAATACTAAAAATATGGGAAGCCATTAAAAGACAGTGAATCAACAAAAGTAGTCCTATCACACCGCTCAATAGAGTTGCTGTAATTTTGTAACTAGACAGACTGATAGCATGACAAGGGCAGTAACCACGCAAGTGCTATAAATCCAGAGAATGTAGAAGGTAAAGGTACAGTCACCTTACTCTACGCTCCAAGTACGAAATCCACATGCATTTGTCCATGCTGAAGATACTGGTAAATGTTGGCTAGGCAAAGAGAAGTGCAGGAGTACAGTCCATAAACGGAAGGCTCAAATGGCAACTGTGACCTTGTGAACGGTCCCCACGGCTGGGTAGATCAGTACTTCCGCAGGACAATATGAATGTTAGAAGCGCTCACACTGCAATCCTGAGCATCGCAAGACACTTCCCTGGCTAGGAAGCGAAGCTCCGACCTCGAAGCAGCAAGCGCAGAAGGTACCCTAGCAATAATGCTACCATAACTTCTACGAGGGCCACTGCACTTTCGAAACAAGGCATCCCACTGAGGAACAAGGGTCACCCCACCTGTCTCCAGGAGCTTAGCGACAGCAAAGAGACTGGGCTCCCTGTTGGTGTAGGCGAGCTGCATGCTCTCTGAGCTCAGCTTGCACAGGGCGTCGATGAGGTGGTGCAGGGCTACGTCGTCCAGCTGCGCCGAGGACTCAAAGAGCCGCGACAACATGGACGACAGCACCGGCAGGTCAGCAATGACTGCGGTCGTGATCACGGCATTGCTGTCGTTGTTCGTTCGGTTCGATTGCTGGAATGGAAATGTCTTGTTATCATAGTGCACGCGTTAGTTTAGCTCCTTAATAGAGCAATTGTATTTTATATCAAAATCGATTCTTTTTGATATGCAGTGGTTAGTTCGGTAGGGTAAAACGGGGTGTTTTCGCCGCGAAAGTCGCTTTTTTGAATGTCACAAAAATACGGTGAGGATAATGGCAAATGTTAGTGCAGTTTATATACATTCAGGGTTTTGGCCATAAGTGTGCACTATTGATTTTTTTTCTAAAAATTGTGTTTAGACCTGTAATAAGGACTTGAAAAAAAGTGGTACGCACGGCGAAAACACCCCGCCATCGGGGTGTTTTCGCCACCCCCATTTTTTGTTATAAAATGATATCTGTTGAGAAGATAATGGTTAGGAATAACTCCTACTGCTAAAAAACAAGAACTACTTGCTGGAAAAAATTATTTTTGTGTCTTGTTTTTTGTAGGGTGACTTCGGACATCTGTCTATACTAATCAGATTACACATAGACAATAGCTGTTCGTGTGAGGGCAAAATTTTTATGTAAATAATAGGCTTAGCATTGTTCCTTAATCAACAGATTTTGTAGACAAATGCGATTGTCTCTAAACTGTTGGTGGGGGGGGGGGTAAATTTTTTATCCAAGCGGCGAGTTTGACCCATCTAAATGATGCAGTGAACTACCTCTAGCTTAACCAAACTACTCCATGAGTTAATAATCTGTGGGAATAATGAGACATTACCTAAACATGAAAAAGTAGGTACACCTAAAAAGTTAAAAATTGTCACTCCTATTATTTACTGCCCTTCCCCCTCCATATAGCAATGAAATGCATCTTAAATAGCCTAATTTGATCCTTAGTAACTCCTCTACCACTGGACACTTCCAGATTTCCTGTATGTCAGTTTCATTTTGAGATATAGGCTCTATAATGAAAAAAAAACGCCCGCGGCGAATTCACCCCGCGGCGAAAACACCCCGTCTTACCCTACCTAATAAGTTAAGCCTGCAAAGGTACTGTAAAGGGGAATCAATTAAGGGCGTAAAGCAGGCGATGGGGAAGAGATGGAGTAGGCATGCACCTAGAAAACAACATACAGCATGGGAATACTTGGAAAAACAGGAAGAATATAACAACGACCTCAGTAGAGGTAGCAATGATGAAAGGTCAAAAAGAAGGGGTAGGTAGTAGTATTCTCCAGGTTTAACTACCGTAAAAAAGGTACTCAAAATTACTATCATTAGCCGAACCAACGACCCTCACATGACTTCTGAATATTGGTCTCATCCAATATAGCTATAATGTAAATTGCGTTCTTCACGATTATTTCAGCACAGTAACTAATTTAAAACAAGAACAATACCGCTACATATCACACCAAAAGAATCACTCCCTTATTGCAGAAGCAATAAAAATAAATACACATCTGTACATGTAGCAGTTAGTAGCAAACCTTGAGGCTTCCCCCAGCAGCAGGCTTGAGCCCCAACACCCAGACGAGGTGCTGCAGGGTAGTCAGCACGAGATGCCACGCGCTGGCCAGCACGCCCCCGTGGCAGTGGGCCAAGGACAGCACAGCCCGCATCACCTGGGTAGCATACATTGAATCTTTACTGATTAATCAACACATTGTTCACGCTTTGATTAAGTGCTAGTTTTAAAGACATAAATATTTCATGAAGACGTTAAAAGGTTAAAGTGCTAAAAGAGATATAGCTACCATCGTCTGTATTTTGAAATGCTTAGGAGATATCGTGTGCTATCGCTCGTAAGGCAGCGAATACTGCGGCCGTATTGAATCCAAATATGATAGTCTCGATTTAAAAGCCGTACCCACTCAGCTAGTAGTAGTAGTACAAGAAGATTTAAGCTTCTCTAGATCAGTACTAAGCTCTTTTAAGAGAGGTAAAGGAAGGAACGGGGAACCCAAGAAATAAGGTGTTCCCACAAAGATCAACGCGCTTGGGAACAGCAAGTCGGGAAAGAAAAGGAAGAACAGACAACAGTAAGATCAGTAGGAGTATGAAAGTGGAAGGAAGGAAAGTGGGCACGAAAGATAGACGTTCCTAAGGCCTATCTAATGACTAAGGCAACCTACACAATCCCTCTGGAGGCGCTACTCCCCATAACATAGAATAGGCGAACTTAACTATCCTAACACCTATCGCCTATGGCCCATCCTCTGCCCCCTGAAGGGCCACTCAGCAAGTGATCCCAACAGTGATACCAAATAGTTTCTATCATCTCCATAAGATATAGTTATTCCTTAATGTATTAGATCGATAATATGCATGGTGTCTGAAGGTATATGCATGCATATTGCATAACTAAGTCAGTGAAAACACTCGCTTGACATGCGATGCAGAAAAAACCTGCTGGGTTGCGAAGGCAACACAAAACCGACAAAGTGAATCGAGGGTAGATTGTGGTGGGGCAACTGAAGCTGCAGGGGAATAAATTGGCAGGTCGCACTGCCATACGGAGACACGCACCTGTAAGTTCTTGTTGGTGAGCATAACGGGGCCCTGCTGAGCACCAGAGGGCGTGGCTGATGTAGCGAGGGCGCTCCCTACCGCCACCACCTGCTGCCGCACCTGCAACAGTCACGCTCTTAGTGGGCACCACTCATTTACTGTACTGAATTACTTGGGTACCGGTAACTCACTTTCTCATGAGGTCCAGGTGGTGATATAAATGCAACGCGACGTGTGTGTGGAGGTCTCACTGCAATTGCCGTTACTTCAAATGATCTAGTTCAGCTTTTAATTAGTTACATTAGTTATAGCGGCTCTTCACGCACCATTTGGTTCGCCAACAGCGAAATTCACGCTTGGTTCGCATTTTAGTTTTAGTTCAGAACCCATTAATTTCCGACCACAGGTTGTCACAGCCATAGACCTGCGCGACCCTCTTTTAAAACCTGATACCTTCTTTCCCTTGAACTTGTGATACGCTTCTGCCTTCGCAGCTGCTCTCTGCTTCGGTCAAGTCATTACTTACTGTCACCGTTCTCCCTGCTTCCCACAGAGTCGAGTGTTCTACTTTTCGTAAATGATTAGTCCCCGGTTGTTCCATTTGTAAACAATTATTTGAGAGCCCTAAGGGGCATATTCTGGCATGCCCTTTCCCAGCCACAATATGTTTGGGTTTCACGCACCCAAGAGCCCCGAGTGCCTTCTCCGCAGGGGATGTAGCATCTGGCCGCAATTTCTGCTGAGAAGGTTAGTTTTGTAGTTAGGTAGGTTCTCTCTATTTCCTTTCTGTCCCGCGAGGTGGGCCGCCGATTGAGGTAACAGACTTTTCTGCGGGGCTCTTACTTCGCCCGTGCAGAGGACCACAGAAGGGACCGTCCGCACGGGCGCTTCTTTCTTCTTCTCTTTTCGTCCTTCATCTCTTGCCACCTGAGTACAACGTTGTGGTTCCGGCTGTAAGCCGAGTAAATCATCTTAGATCGCTATTGATTGTCTAAGTTTCAGAAATAGCGGGACAATACAAATATAATTACAATAATAAATTCGCCTTGAGCTAACGAAACGTTAGTTGAGGCGAAAGTGCTTTGTTTAGACGCCGGATGGAAGTTCAACTTCCACTAGCCTCTTGCCCCCTGTGGGCG
>LQNS02276924.1:2774050-2784603 GCA_001587735.2 Parhyale hawaiensis | reverse complement strand
ATCAGTAGGAGTATGAAAGTGGAAGGAAGCAAAGTGGGCACGAAAGACAGACGTCCCGAAGGCCTAGCTAATGGCTAAGGTAACCTACTCAAACCCCTGGGGGCGCTACTCCCCATAACAAAGGATGGGCGAACCTAACTAACCTAACCCTATGGCCTATGGCCCATCCTATGCCCCCGGAGGGGGGAACATGAACAACCCCAGGACTCCCAAAGCTCTACTATGACTCACTCGAAGAAACATCCACGGCCGAACTGAACGCCTGCTTAACCTAACTAAAGGGCAGACAGAGGAGGTATTACACTGTATCACAGGGAGGTCAGATACCGGCATCCCTTGCTGACTACACGCAGCTTACGTACAGGACGGCATGTTACCTGGAAGGCCTGCAGGATACTCTCGGTGGCAGCCTCCTCAGTGCAGGCCTCCAGTAACGTGCTGAGCGCGGCTAGTAAACCGCACCACGCTGAGGTCACGAGTTGACTCAGCACCTCCTCCTCTGGCGCACCTGCAGGATGATACATACGACAGGGCATGAGAGGCCCGTGCATGTACTAGTCGCATACTATATATTTCAGTTCTATTGCGTGGGAAAGAAGGTCCCAGAAGCGTTACTGCAACATAAGCATAGATTCTTAACCCTACTAATACTAGGTTTTGCTACCTCGTGGCGAAGGCGTTCATTCACAATAGGACGAAGTAGTAGTAGTAGTAGAAGAAGAAGCTTTACTAGCGCTTCAGTGGCACAATGCCTTCATCGCGCCGAACTATTCCTGTATTTAACCACAGGTTCGTGCGCCGCTACGACGCGAAGTAGCTATGTTTCATTTTTACATTCATAGAAAGTATTAAGGAGGGGAGTATAATTAATTTTACACATAGTATTTGTATTTAACAAACGAGGGGATAATGTCATAGTTGGTGGTGGTATCTATCGTGATGGGTTCATCACAGTTTATTATAAAGGTTACATCTAATAAGGAAGGTCTTAAGGCATTTCTGTTGAATTGGCCACGAGGCCCTCAGTCAGTATTCCCCGGAGTCTGGAGTCAGCATCCTGTCCATAAAGGTCAGGATAGCAGTCCCTCCGTTCGCTGGAGAAGGTAAGGCACTCGGCCATTAGATGTAAGACGGTGCGAGGTACGACACAACTGTCGCAAAAGGGTTGCGGGAGCCCCATTAGCAAATAGTCATCAGTAAGTCTCGTGTGGCCAATACGCAGGCAGCACAGTACAACGTTTATTCGTCGGTCGTTGCTATTTGATGAATGCCACTGTCGGACGGTTTCTTTGATTTTTCGTAATTTAATGTTTCTCTGGATCAGGCACTGGGACTGCCATAGTTCGCGCAGGTTTCGCTCGATTAGCGGGTAATAGTCTCGGCAGGGGACCGCACAGTGGGCAATTCCGTCAGGGCCACATGCCTCGACTCCTCATCAGCGAGCTCGTTGCCTGCGACGTCAACATGGCCAGACACAAAAAAGATACACACTGTCTTTCCAATGCGTTGCAATTGTTGTAGCATGGTAACTATTCGGTTAATGACGGGGTGGATGCTATCGTAAGCTCCAGTGGCCTGTACTACACTCAGTGAGTCGGTGAATATAGTAAAGTTGCTTTCATCGCTGTCTCTTATGAGGAGCAGCGTTGCGCAGACGCCGAACGGCTCGGCGGTGAAGGACGAGGTCTCCGGGAATAGCCGGCATGCTCTGGTTTCATCAGTCGTAGCGGCCGCACAACCCACTCGGTCCGCCATCTTAGAGCTATCGGTTTAGACATGGGTAGTCACCATGCTGGTCCCTCACGTGTTCTTCGAAGAGGGTTTTTAGTAGGAGGGGGTGGCAGTCTTTCTTTTTTGAGTATTGTGTGCCGGAGCAAAAGGTTGAAATTGGTATATTATTATACTGTATTGGTATTGCCCCGCTACTTCCGAATCGGAGACGATCAATAGCAATTCAAGATGAAGGATTTACTCGGCTATACAGCCGAAACCACAACGTTAAGGGGTAATGGGTTCTTACACTGAAGTAAATATGATGGTAGAAGTAGTAATGACTTGAGAGGCTGAAATTGGTATGCGCCAAGTTGGTTTGTCTCTGAAAAGGACCCGGGCCACTTTCAATGGCTCAATTTCCGCAATGAACGAGAGCACTTCGTAGCCGGTGGTCTTGGCACACACTGTTCCACGCCGGGGACCGTGGCACTTGTTATAGGACATAGAACTCTGGCAGCAGTGAAAACCAGCTTGGTTAATATAGGGCTGAGATAAAAGACACACTTCAGAATTCAGATCAAGGCTCAGTATGGACGTTTACGGTTTCCACCAAGAGATCTTTACAACCTAAGTCCTTCATTTTTTTACGTGAGACGATACCTTCTGGGTAGCTGAAGAAGAACGTGCACCAAAGTACTACGTACAATTCACCACCACCACACAGAAACTCAGCTCTATTAGTTAACTGAGGTGACATTATCATTTACAGCTGCGGCTCCATGCTTCAAGATTTTACAACACATTTACTTACCATATGAAGACTTACCAGCAACAGGAGGCAATAGCGACGAAGAAGGATCCAGTTTTTTAGTCTCATCAACCGACTTGGCTGGCGCTTCAGTGGCCTCCTTGCTGTCGGACAACTTACGCTGTTTTGGTGCGCCCTTCTCCGGCGTGTCAGGCGTGTCGCTGAGGGCTACGTCCACCTCCTCACCTGAGCATACCAGCCAATTTGTTAGGTGCAATAACAACAATCAGGCAGGTGCGCCTCATGAGGCCAATACATACACGCAAATTACTATTCCACAAACTTAATAATTGTTCTAATGTCAGTGCAACGATATTATTGATGAAGCTCAGCTTAAGTAAATAATCATTCTGTTCTCAATCTCCCAAATGTGCGTGTTGATGTTGAGAAACGCGCAGTAATTTTTCAAATTGCATCGCTTCTCAATAAAAAAAATACTATTAACCAATCATCGTATTAGCTAATAGGGCTTTGATTGGAGGGCGGCACCAGTAGAGTCTACAGTGAGGACAAGGGCTGCACTGCGCCATAACAGCACAGCCGTTGTAAGCAGCATAAAACTGTTGATTTTTCAACGACCTTTTTTATAGCCACTAGATCCAGCGTCCAACTAAGAACAATAATGCATCAGTCACAATGATCTTAATACAGTACTGAAGATTTATAAGCAGTGAGAGCAGCAAGACAAGTCTGGAACTCAACTCACCTTCAGAGACATTTTGCTCCTTATCAAGCAGAGTCATCTGGTCAACTGTGGCGGTGAGCTCGTCGTCAGCAGTTACTTCAGTGGCAGGAGCAGCAGCTGCAGAGCCGTCAGCGCTTAACTTCACTGGGACCGTGTCCAGGTCTGAGGTGGAGATCTGGCGACCTCCTGACGGCGCGTTGCCTTCCTTCTCCAGTCGCTCTGCTGGATGGAACAAATCTCATTGAGGCTATAGCACCGCAGCGCAACCGCAACATAGGTACCTATTAATAGTTCACTTAAAGAGATTTTAAATAATAAAGGCAAGAAGCAATCTCGTGGCCTGTTTCTCCAGTCACTTTGATAAATAAGCAAATTTTATTTTGGCTACAGCGGCTTAGTTTGGCTGCATCATGTATGGTTACAGCTCGTGTAAACTGTAAAGAAGGAAAAAAATTCGTGGGACGTTTTTATGGCCGCTTGCCTTTCATTTTTAGTCACTCTCTCTTTCGAAGAACAAACTCCAGCGGCTACGATGTTTCAACTTTTGCTCAGCGAGAGCAAAAGAAAGCATGGAACTTCACCTTGTCTCTGCAGCACCAGACGCTGTATGGAGCGCGTCGTCTCCAGCAGGCAGAGACAAGCGAGAGTGACGCAGTAACCGTCCGGAATGACAGGAGGCTCCAGCTTGTCCACAAGTTGCAGGCTGTAGCATGTCAACAAACAAACTATTAAACAACAGCCACCACACAGGTCTAGTAATACCTATATCACTTGCTGCAATGAAATAGCTAGCTAATGGAAATCACACAGGAAATTTGTAATAGCTAGTCAGATGTTTTCCAAGATATACATGTGCAACTAGCTAGTTCAAAAGCATGCTGTATCAATACCGAATATGCGAAGAAAACACATTTTGCTTCAATAGGTCGGCGTCGAGGCAATAATGTGGAAACTCATTACAAAGGCATAAAATGTTCCCTACTGCTGCTGACGAGTAAAAAAAATAAAAAAAAAATAAGTGAGCACAAGATGAGGGTGAGATTAGATTATAGAATAGTTCGAGACTCCGTCTCCACAACTAAGGTGATCTAACAGAAGAAGAAATAAGGGACATATAGCATGACAATAGAAACGGGGAACCCGTGCACGAAGATCCCACACAGGACCAACGCGCATGGGAACAGTAAGTCGGGAAAGAAGAGGAAGAACAATCAGTAGGAGTATGAAATCGGAAGGAAGCAAAGTGGGTACGAAAGACAGACGTCCTGAAGGCCTAGCTAATGGCCAAGGTAAGCTCACAGTGAGAACCTCACATTTGATCTACAGCTAACAGATCCCCTATTGATTTAGCACCGACATCCTTCCTCAAATTTGATAACAACTGGACAAATTTATTCTGCTCATATTACCTATCAGTTCTATTATTGAACAGAAGCTTGTGGTAAGAGCTCATATATAAGACAAGTTAGCAGAGCTTACTAGACGGGTTTGGGCTGGGACGTGAGAGCCAAGGAGGCCACTAGCGGGAGGTAGACGCCCCTGTAGCAGAAGGCAGGCGTGGGGGACACGCCAGGGCCCACAGGCAGCCCGGCCAGGAGCGAAGGGCTGTGGGAGCTCACTACAACACCAGGACCTGTGGACAGTATCCAGAAATCACTGCAGTACGTGCATTTCGGGCTAATAAATTCGATGCTGGCAACTTCTACATTACCTAAAATTTACGAAAAAAAGAGTGAAGGTCCACATCAGGGTTACAGAGGCGGATGAAAAAAATCCAAAGATCCCCACCCGACATCCACAATACTCAGCCTGACAATATCCATCGATTTCTCAGCGAGCTTTCGAAGCATCCACTGCTGTCATAACAAAAAGTACCGTAGCCACTTAGTGATCAGCATGCGTGAGACGGACAAGCAGATAAACAGCATTCATATAAGTATATTAAATAATGATAATCCATACTGTTAACACGACTCACTAGCTACTCTCTTATATGAGTGATAGGTTCTAGCATAGTGTGTGGTAGTAGAGTATGTGAGTGTTGTACCTCTGTACAGTAGCTTGCGTATAGGTGTGGGAGTAGCTACCTACTTAAGAATAGGCTAATTAAGAAAAAGTGAGGCCAGGCTTGCATAGGTTTCGTTCAGCTAGAAAAGGTGCGTAACCTAGCTCATAGGCATAAATATCATAATTTCAGCTAGGCCACACAGCCTACTATACCAGCACAAAGTGCAGACAGTCATCATTGTAATTGATACTCCCTGCAAAGGTACTAACCGACTGGTTTCATAACGCCGTATAACTTGAGCGGAGTGAATACAATAATAGAAATCTTGCTAACAGGTGTTGAACGAGTTAATATGGGGGCTTTTCCCCTAAGCCAGGCAAAACATACCTGACGTGTGTGCGGTGGTGGTGGGGGTGGAGCTGTTGCCGCCACCACTGTTGACGCTGCCGCTGCTACCGCCCGCCAGGAATAAACTTTGCACGAAAGCCCCGAGGCTGTTCACAATGTCCTGCAACAGTATATAGCATAGAGCAGGTAAGGGACGTGGAGTGGTAAATGGACGGACAAACAGCGCTCATTTTATATTATAGCTAGCTATCTGTTAAATATTTTTACTAATAAAATAACATAAAAATGCTGTTAATCTGCCTGGAGGATGTTAGCTCTGACGTCATAACTAACACCTGCTTGACCTGCACACGTGAGAAGGCAGCTAACTTGCCTGGAATATGTTAGTGGAGTGTGGGCGGCAGTCGTAGTGTCGCGTAAACTGCAGCAGGAGGTGGGGCTGTGTGGTGAGGTTGTGGAGCACCTCTAGTGCAAGGCAGCGCTGCCACTCGGGGCGCTCGCTGCACTCGAGGAACTTAACCAGCAGGGACAGGAAGATTTCACACTGGGTCACCTGAAAGTAGATGTAAGGCGGCGCCATTAGGACGCAGTTATTATCTATGTCAGTTCAAGTTTAAGCCTCTCTATGCTTTTCTAAGAGAGAGAAAGGAAGGGATATATAATATACCGATAGTCACGTGGAACCCAGGCGCAAAGGCGTTCCCACACAGGATCAATGCGCAAGGTAGTTCAAGACTGAGCACCGCTGCAACGGTGTTTCAAGAGAAATACAAAGGGAAGGATAGACAGGTAGCAAGCAAATAAAAGAATGTAATATAGGCAGCGATGACAGCTAGGAATGGGAATGGCAAGTCACAGCATAAGAAGAACACGACAACGACTGGAGATAGGAGTGTAAATCACGAAGGAAGTAAGTGCATATAGGATCACAAACATCCCGGTTAAATCTAAAGTAACCTTATAGAGCTTGTTTCTATTAGGGTGTCACTTTCTCCCTACTTTCCATGGACTAGCGTAACTACGCTAATCCATGGCCTATCCTACGCCCACGCAGGAGACTGTGTTTACAACAGCATGGTAGGTACATAAAAATTCTCAACTTTGAAAAGCAAGAGGCATATGTACAAGAAACTTTCCTCCCTCTCCCTTCTCGTCACGAACAGGGATATACCAGTCGTCAGAAAAATTCGTAAACACACGAAAGAAATTGAAATCTTACTAGCCAAAGAATAACAAAAACAAAAAAAAAAATATTCCTCAAACTAAAAGCCATCATTTTCCAAGACTTTTTGGAATGTGGCAAAACATCAACGCCGTCCAGCTCTTCAAACTTTTGTCTATGGTCTTCTTCTTGGCGGCGTGTGGCTTAGCGTTGTCCTGCTGGCAGGCTGCTGCATCAAAGCGCGTTTTCGGTTGATCAGAGCCGGCTACTTTTGGTTCAACTTTTCGTATAGCTATTGAAAAAGTTCAAAAAATTCAATTTTCCCCAAGCGTTAACGTATTTTTGGGACAACCTACTATCAGGTAGGGCTATGCTATGTGCGATAAGTTAGGTAGTATCCTTAAGGAAGTTGGATATTGGATAAAATAATTGGTCAGGGCCCAAAATATGGGCATTTGCTAATTCATGCACAAAGGCAGCAGAGTTATGGTGTTGCAGTGAAACTAATTTCATGGCTCTGAACTTCTGATAGACTATTTTTATGGTTCTGATAAGGATAGCATGCACGAATATAGAAAAAGCTACCTATATCGATATCTGATACGATTTATTCTTGGCGAACAGGAACTGAATGCAAGAGTATATAGCTACTTATAGTATGATGTCAGATACCTACTAACAGACTGTTTGTAGCTACCTAGTAAATAGCAACGTAGAGCATAAGAACAGAATGATGACACCAACCAGCAGCGGGTAGTAGTGATGAATGAGCGCAGCAACAAGTCGTAAGAGCCGCAGCGTGATGGGGAAGTAGGGCTTGTCGTGGAGCAAGGCAGGGGACGCGTGGGACACGGACCCTCCCCCTCCCCCAGCGTGAGATGCGCGATACTTGATGTTGGGGGAAAAGAGCTGGATGACCAGGGCACACACGCGCTCCTTCAGCAGGTAGCCAAACTCTGGGTGCTGAGGAAGCAGATACAGACATGGGGAGACACATTAAGACACTAAACATACCAGTGATGATGATGGGCTTCAACAACAGCGTATGAGGCTCCCTATTTAATATTCATAGATAATTCTACAAATATGACACTAGGTAGGTACTCTATCTATGCAGTTATTACTAAAAAATACAGGTAACTAAACTTCCAGGAATAGATTAGATTAGATAGGCGGCAGTAGACGAACCAACTGGCCCATTCTCAAAGAGACACCGAAACTTGCGCCCGGCTTTCTAAGAGCTATTGCCATTATGTGAGTAGGATATAAAAGACTGAGGAAAAAAGAAGAAAAAAGAAAGAAGAGGAGGGAGAAGAGTCTCAGCAAAAGAGACGATCATGAATGCACGAAATCATGATCAATAGCCGCTGATATGCGGAGTTAAAGATGTCAGACAGCGTAGTTGGAGCGAAAGAGAGAAGAAGACGGATTTCGAAAGCCCCGGAGGCTTTAGCCGTTAAGAGTGTGCACCTCCTGGAGGAGGAATCCTTAGCTGTGGGGGATGTCTCTCCCAATGTACTGTATGTCAAGACGATTTTTAAACGAGTTGCCTAATTCCAGACTAACAACGTCGGAAGGGAGTCTATTCCAAATGCTGACTATGAAATACGGAAAGAACTGCTGACATAAGGTCGTTCTTCGAGCTTTATGCTTGAGTTTTTGACCGTTGTTTCGCAAGCGATCATTTAGGTCTCTTTCAGAGTCCCGTTGTAGATACGTCGTTGAAGCCATTCAAATACTTGAATGTTTTTATTAGTTGCCCCCTGAGTCGTCTTTGCTCGAGAAAGATCAGACCCAGTTCCTTTAGGCAACATTCATACGACTTGTTTTGCTGCTGAGGTATAAATTTCGTTGCTCTGCGTTGGACTCTTTCCATGTTATCGATATCTTTGCACAGATGTGGCGATCAGAATTGAACAGAAAATTCTAGGTGTGACCGCACTAATGCCTCGTACAAGGGAGCGATGATGTCCTTGGACTAATATTCAAAATTTCTGGTGATGAATCCGAGTACAGTGCTTGCCATTTTCACACTCTTATCAACTTGCTGACTGTGTTGTAGTTTGTTTGTAATAGTGATTCTCAAGTCACGTTGTTGGGTGACAGGAGCCAATTCTGTCCCATTCATTTTCAATGGAGTTGAAGAGTTCACTACCCCTAGCCTAGCCTACGTGCATTACTGAGCATTTGTCGACATTAAAGCTCATCTCCCACGTTCAGCTCCATTCCAATAGGTGGTCAAGATCTTGTTGGAGCTCGGCTCTTTTCGTGGCAGGATGGCATTGTTTTGTATCATCCGCAAGTTTACTGATTTTACTACGGATGTTAAGATCTAGATCAATAATGTATATTGAGAACAGAAGTGGGTCAAGCACGCTACCTTGTGCAACCCCTGATGATACCAGCGTCCAGTCGCTTGTTTCTCCTTCAAGCTTCACTCGCTGCTGGCGACTTGTAAGCCATGCCCCGATCCATCGTAGATCATACATGGGATATCCGACTGACAACATTGGCAGAGTGATTTGAAAACTTTTCAAGACACTGTTTTTCATTTGAAGCCTGACCAACAGTTACACAGATAGAAAAAGGTTCTTTTAACAGCGTTCTAGTAATTATCTTGTCGCTGCGTCGTGACTGGACCTTCTTCTAGACTCCCTTGTACCAGTTCTGCGAGAGTTCGTTCAGGTCGGGTTTCCACGCTCAGTAGAGCCACTCTGGGTGGTCGGTCTCGCCGACCAGACGTAACTGGAGCTGCACCAAGTCCTGTACAGAGTATTGTTCAGTGAGCCTGGGATTTGAACTTCAGTTAGGAAACTTCGAATTTAACAACTGATCACTCTTTAGTTGTAGCTAATTATCTTAACAGCCTAAATGAAGGTATTCGTTCTTATAGTCGTTGAATGAAAGCTACGATTGTGCAAGCATACTATGTATTCAAAAATGTGAATGCAAAAATTTAGAAGAATGTTCATTTCTTGCAGTTGCACATTAAACAGATAGGAAATGGCAAAAATTTGAGTAGGTACACTCTTGAAAGCGGGAGCTCGGCTAAAGAAAAATACCTATAGAGACAGGCCATTGATTTACTCAATACATGTATCAACGGCTATATCAGCACTGTAGCATGGTTACAGAAAAGGAGTCACCTGCACCAAGAGAAAGGCATCGGCAGCAGCAGGAGCGAGTGTCTTAGGAGGCGTGGGCTTGAGAACCTTCAGCTCTTCCACATCAAATGGCTTCGTGGACGCGTCTGAAGTGAGTTCTCCCCCGCCAACTCTTTCACTAGCCTCTCTGCACAACGCAGGTGCTTATGTTAGTAGCTACCATATCAATTATAGCTAGGTACCTACCGTAGCTAACATTCAATAGCTAAAGCCATCATAACGAATTCTGAGAAAGCTGAAAAATAGAGTAGCACGGTATGGTACTAGTCTAATACTAGTACAGTACGTAGCTAGTAGTAAATCAATAGTAAAACTCATAGCTACCGTCATAAGTTAGCTAAACATCAATGAAAGAGACTAGGTATATGGTGCTGCAAGTATCTTTCTCTGACCATAAATGCAGGCACACCGAACTCACATAGGCTACAATGATTTATAGATAGACTATCGCATATTAGAGTAGGCATAGACCACACCATATCTACATATCACAGAAGAAAAAGTAAGGGACATATAGTATGTCAATAAAAACGGGGAACCCATGCACAAAGGTGTTCCCACATAGCATCAACGTGCATGGGAACGGCAAATCGGGAAAGAAGACGAAGCACAGAATAATATTACTACCTATGAATACCACGCCACTTTGCGGATATCTACATTAG
>LQNS02276924.1:2588245-2598655 GCA_001587735.2 Parhyale hawaiensis | reverse complement strand
CTCTCGTTTCTCCATTCCTCTACATCCTACTAACATAATGGCAATAGCTCATAGAGGGCCAGGGTGTAAGTCCCGGTGTCTCTTTGGGAATGGGCCTTTTGGTTCGTCTACTGCCGCCTATCTAATCTAATCTCTTGACATGTTTTGCTGTAAGAAGAGTTTTGCGAGGAATGTAAGAATGAATGCCAGTACGGTTCAATTCCCTAACAATAATTTTCTTGCTGACATGCAGTCCTTGAGACGCCAGTTCACTCTAAAGGTCAGCATGAGTTGTCATGGGTCATTAGTCACCTTACGTAGCATGTAGCGCCGAGGACGGCCCATGATCTTACGCGGAGCTCCCGCTCTTAGCCGGTTGGAGACCGCCCCAGTCACTTGATGCTTGCGGACGCTCCAACCGTTGAAAAAGGAACATTGACACGTTTTGCTATTACTCTATTAGTTAATCCCTCACTACGAAGTTGAATTATCCGTTTACGAGTACCTTCAGGGATTTTTTTTAACTTTGGGCATTGTAGTGAGAGTGTGCGCCACTTCAACGAGGTCTAGAGAGGCAATGATTGCGCCGGCTGTGGTTTGTTTGCATTGCCTGTTTCCAGACGTTTCGTGAACGTTCTAGAATAATTTCCAAACTAATTTATTCAAATTATACTATTAAATATGAAAGATTCAACATCATACAGTATTTATTTTGGTCAAATACTTTTGTCCCTCATTACTTTTTACTTGTGTTAAATTTTCTTGTTATAAGTGCACATTTGACTGTTCTGTTTAAATATTATATATATATATGTTATATAAACTTTCTGTATTATCCTAAAGCAGACCCTGAATTTTTAAAAATACTGTACATGAAAAATAGAGTTGTGCAAATACTGTACTTTTGTCTAGGCATTGTATATATCTTAGGATATTAGCGTAACCAGTCCTGGTTTCACAATCTTATGGAGTAATAGCCACGTTGTTGTCCAATAATGGTTTTCCAGGCTTCGTTTGTTTCACGATAATGTGTCCAGAAACGTGATTGCCGATACCAGTTTATACACCAGTTTTTGGTGCCTCTTAGTTTGAGAGACAATGTTAAATATCTCTACTATTTATTTGCCCAAAGCAATGGATTTCCTTTTCGTTTTCTGCTAGCTTCAATTATGCTAAAAACCACTTTTGAAATCGTCAAAGCGTAAAATAACAAATGACGTTCTGAAAATCGAGAGCAAAGGTCGCACGCGTTAACAGACCTCAAACGACTGACGAAAGAGCGGTAAGGGGAGTCCGTTTGAAAAGTGATGGGGGAAAGATGATCTGTTAATAAGCTGAAAATACAAAAATTTGACAAATTTGATGGAACAGAATTTCCGCAAGGAAAGACCTATATATTCTAAGTCAGCTATTTTCAATGATTCAAAATATGTTGATATAATTCTGAAATTCAAGTGGGGTATAAGACGAATATTAGCCTAAGAAACTAAGCAAAGACGCGCAAAGTGAAAAAAATAATAATGATGTTGTGTAGCTAGCTATTATTAGAAAAGGTGTTGCGTTATGGTATGGGCCTGAAAGTAAAGTTGTTCATTTTGGTCTTTATTTTTGTACAGGACTAGAAGATGGTACGTATTCAGTGCCCAGTGACTGTTCAACTGCAGCATCTTTCGTACCATCAAACAGCGTCGCAGAATCATATTGTGAGGAGGAGTTGAAGACCACCACCGTTCCATCTTACATGGATGAAACAAGCGCAACTGAACGCTGCGTTACCCTATCTGCTGATGGGCATCAGCTGGAAGTGGCTCATATCAAACCAGCTCCTCTGCCGGTCAAAATAGGGTCGAGTGCCAATAAAGGTTACCGAATAGCTCCTATCAGTCGCACTGTTGAGTATGCTAGCGAGAAATCGCCGGGTATTGCTAAAATATCACCTATGAAAAAAATACATGCTCCTGAGGGGAATCGCATCGTCTTGCTGAATAAGCAAAGAACGGCATCAGAACGTATGAAGCGAGAAAGTACCGCAAACTTGGAAATGACTAACTTTCGCCCTGGCCAATTATGTTCTACAGCTGTTGCCTCATCCACTCTTATAAATTCCGGCAAATCAACTCCTAAAGTTCCATCTTTGAAAATTCCTTGCCGTGCTTCTAAGACTCGTAACACATATGAGGCAGTAGACGGAGGACCCGGTGTCACGAAAGGGCTGCCTAAAGTACCTAGCAAAGTTAAAAGCAGCAACAGTTTTACTGGATTTAGCAGTGTTAAGCTAGACGATGTTGATCCTAACGCGATTCTCTTCAACGATGATTTGGACTCTTCAGATGGAGACTTTGATGGAGTACTTAGTGAAGAAGATACTGAAGACATATACATGTAGCAACTCGTCTGATTTTTGATGTATTCTGTGATGCAGAAAACTAGCAATCGTTTATCGGATGCTGGCTGCTGCATGAAGATGGCAAACAACTTTTTGGTGAAACGCTCTTCAGTTCGATGTTACTGTGAGATTGCACCTGAGATTGTTGTGATGTGTCAGTCCCGTACGTTTTCGGCACGTGACTAATCCAGCAATAGCTGGATACAATTCTTACACGACGGTATGTCATTTGCTTCATTTTTTCTTTGACTACACAGATCTCCTTACGTATTGTTGTTGTGTTTACGCCTAATGGCGCTTCCCTTCAGGAAGAGGTGCCGGATTGTGGAGGAAGATTTTCGAAGAATGGGTAAGAAGGAAGATGCATGCGGCAGGGGGTTCCTCCACATATCATCCAGGGTGAGGGTCGGTGGAAAGGAGAAGCAAGGAAACGAGTGGCCGATGATTTGCCTAAGCTATTGATTTAGTTTTCTAATAGTGTGCTGTGCCATTCATCAGTGACCCACGTGGCTATTAGTGGCTATATTCTAGAAGCTTGCAATAACTCTCCTGGGAAACATATAAGAGTTTGAAGAGTCAACGATCGTAACAGGCCTACTGCTTAGTTGCAACTTACCCGCCTGTCCTGCGGCCCCAAGTGGGTGCAGTCCTGTTGGGTTGCCGATCATATAAGAGCCTATTTAAGAGGCGAGGCGTGCTGTCGCTACTATTGCACAGCCCCTTAGTATGGGTTCTCCTTGTTGAGATCCTCGTGCTCTCCTCAGGTCCAACATGAGGTAGTGGGGCAGCGACCGTTCCAACGCGCTACTTAACCCTTCAGAGGGTATAGGACAGGTTATATGGTTAGGTTCGCCCATCCTATGTTATGGGGAGTAGCGCCCTCCCCGGGGGGGGGGGNGGGGGGGGGGGGGGAGGAGTCGGTAAATTACCTAAGCTAGTCCTTTGTGAAGTCTCGTTTGTGCCAACTTGGCTTCCTTCTGCTTCCATACTCCTCCTGATAATACTTTACTCTGTTCTTTTCCAACTTGCTGTTCCTATGTGCGTTACATATCTGTGGAGCACCTTCGGGCATAGTTTTCACTTTTCTATCAACATACTATTCGTATATGTCCCCTGTTTCTCCCTCTGTTACATCGCCGTTGTAGTCGGAACCGAGACCTAATCTATTCAGCATAATATAATCAGTATTTGTCCACAAATGTTAGATATATATGGTATGTTGAGTTTACGATGTCTGAGCACACTCTTCACGGGGCATAGGTTGGGCCATAGGCCATAGGGTTAAATTAGTATGTAATTTCGCGACTCAATGTTACGGGAGCAGCGATCCAGAAAGGGGGGATCTGTAAATTACCGTAGCCTTCAGCTGTCTGGCTTTTATTCACACTTTCCTAGTTCTTCCTTCAGAATTCGTCCTGATCTTACGTTTCACTGCTTTTCTTTCTGACTTTCTATATCCATGTGCGTTGATCCGGTGTAGGAACACTTTCGTGCATGGGTTCCACATGCTATATTTCAATTCATTTTCCTCTCGGAACAGCTTAGTATTAATTTACGGAGGCTTATATGTACTAGCTTATATAAATACCTATAGCTGCACAGCTTGTATTATTCATCACCCCACCCCCAGCGTGATATTGTGGCGGACCCTCCCAAGGCCACCTAAATAACAAGGCCGCACGCGTGGGCGGAGCTTATTGAGTGACTTCAACACGCAGGGGGTATTGCATTGTTTCTTCGCCTGGGCTATTATTATCCTATTGAGTAATTTTATTTCTAGTTTCTGCAACAACGGCGATCTCAGAGATGAAGAAGTGACGCCCAATATGTCTCTGGAAACATGGAACCCATGCATAAGGGTTTCCCACATTGTATTTATGCAGAATAAATGAGAGAACCAAGGTAAAAAGACCCAACTTACGAACGCGGCCGCTAGAGCGGCCCTCTGCGCGGCTCTTTTTGGCAGTGACTGCTGCTGTTGCCAAAATTATGCCAAAGTCTTCGCATTTCCACATTTTTGAACCGATTTGGACCATTCAAGCGCCAAAATGCATCTCTATAAATCGGCCTTCCTACCAGATGTATATATTTCATTTGAACCAATTAAGTCCCATTTGTGCAATTGGATAAATTTCGCCAATTTTTTTTTTTTTTTGGCAGTTATAAGATAAATCTCGACAATCTCTTCGCATTTCCACATTTTTTTACCCGATTTCTACCATTCAAACGCCAAAATGCGTCTCTATGACCCAGCCTTCCGACCAGGTATATATGCGACTCGTTTGATCCATCTAAATTCCATTTGTCGCACTTGGACCATTTGTACCAAATTTTGTCCCCCTCTAGTTTTTGCATTTTTCGATCGATTGATACTGTTCTTGCGCCAAACAATTTTTCCTGACGTTATCTCGTGTTAAAAGGGCCATTTGGTCCCCTACTTTCAAATTTGTTCCATCGGCACAAATTGCCCTCCGGCGGCCCCACCTCTAATTTTGGCAATTTTCCTTCAAATTACATCATTTTAACTTCAAATCACTCTTTTCAACGTAATCTAATGTCATCCGGGTCATTTTAGACCGTAGCGCCTCATTTGTCCCAATAGGACAATTTGCCCCATTTTGAAAATTGCCTACTGCAATTTCCCATCATTTTCGTCAGACTTCAGCTGTTCTAACGCGAAATCACTTCCATAACCATAGTCTAGCCTAATTAGCATCAATTAAGACCTTTACACCACATTTGTCCTCTTGAGGGATCACTTTTGGCACTTTTGCCCCCATCATTTATAGGAGAAGTCTGGCCAATCTCTTTGCAATTTGCGCCCCGCTCCTCCAACTCAAATATTTAGCAAGTTCCCTTCAATTTCCTTCATTGTAAATATGATGGGAGTGGAATTACAGTATTGAATTTTTGTATTTTCAAATTCGTGTAATTCTCGACAAGATTGAACCCTAGAAGCGCAAAAAAATAGTCTCCCCGTACGCGTCCGTCGTTCGTCGTCGACAAATATTTCCCGATAGAGTGCCATTTGTCGTAAGCGGACATACAAAAAAGGCGGCAATGTTTCGCATAGCGACTGCCATTAAATCTAAAGTACTAAGGCTATCTCTCCTGAATTTCTGGCTTTAGCGTTTGTTTCGTCGTTTTGAATGGATTAATACTTGCTAAGCTCTCGAGAGGGCGGAAACTCCCATGAGTGTGATTTTATGCATTTTCGCATGCTATCACATTCCAAATACTCCTTATACTGTAATATGTTTAAAGGGGTGAAAATAATGCTTCTGTTTGATGTTCCGGCAAGCTATGCCTAATGAGTTAGGCAGCTCGCTGTGTCCCTCGTTTTTTTTTCGGTCTACCATAGCGGCTCCAGTCTGCTATAACAACTACTTGTAGCGTGTCACTGCCGTTATGGCAGTTTTGCCTTCAACTATTTAAAATAGCTAATAATTTTTATGGGAGTGTGGTAGTTATAATGAGCTACCCTATGCTTGTGTCTAGTTCAGACAGCGCGGTGATATCAGAGGAATCTGCTAATGTGTCAGCTTAGAATTATGGGAAATATATTCTACTTTTCAAATCAAATTAAATAATTGCTGCAAAGATAATTAAGGTGAACTAACTGTTGTCGTTGAAGAATGAGCATAAAACTTTGCCATGATGTTAGCATTGACAAAAAATATCCCGAAAAACTTGACATGCTTTGGCGATTTTGCAGCTTGCCAGCTTTTGTAGAGCCTCCATGTAAGTCTAAAAAATACTTTCAGTAAAATAATTTTTCCAAGTCTTTACCCAATTTCTCCTGATTTTATCAACAACTAAATGATATGTTTGTTTAGGAAAATAAAACTTCTTTCAGAAAAGTATTTTATAGATTTAGTGGTCTCTTAAGTGGTAATAAATTAATGTAAATGCTGTGGTAGATGCTAATATAATATTGTAGACGAGTGTGAAGGGAGTTGCATGAGAGGTAAGCGTCTGTTACATGTAACCCCCAATCGGAAATTTATAGTCATTGAGCTATCCGATGTTATCGGATACCTTTCACTGTTTGCCAATAGGCAGCCGCCAAATGCCTATAAGTTTCGATTGGGCGGTAAGGCTAAGCTAGACAATGACATTTTGATTTCAAAAGTTCATTATATAGGGCGATGCTTTTGCGTAGACATCAAAGTGATCAAACACAATTCAATTCATGCTCGGTCAATTTGTGAGTGTAAACTTCCTCCATCGAATATGTGGAAATGATTATATTGCTGTTCTTAAAACAACGGCGAGGAACTGACTCCATCAGTTCCATGGCAAGCGAGTGCGGTCTTTACGCTGAACAGCGCAATGTCCATCCTCGTCTTACATCAACTTTAGCTGTTGTGCGCTGCAACGTGGACTTCTGCACAACTTTTATTGCATTGAGGATTGTTTCTGCACATGCAAGAGGATGATAAATTTGTGCTAAATATTTATATCAATCACGCATGCCCTGTTCTAAGAACAAAGCTCTGACTCAAATCTGCGCCCACTAACACCTTTATCGTATAAGATTCATGGGAGTAGATACAATAGGACATTAGGAACTAGGCGTAACCTCCCAAAGTGATGAAATAAAGGTCGACACAAACTAATATTAAAATTAAACGTTTCGGGAGTCTTATCCCATCATCAGAAACCTCTTAAGAAAATCTTCTAAGGATGCCTAACACAAGTTTTATTCAAAATGACCTAAGTTTTGATAGTGCTAGCAGGGTGGAACCTAAAGGGCGACTGACCACGGTGCGCTATAGGGTCCTCATATAGGCGTCGAACGGCAAGGAAAGCGGAGGAAAACGGGCTAGTGCAGCCGGAGGAAAAAGCGTCAGCCTTGACTTGTGACGGTAGTCATAATATAGGGCGGGGAAAAAAAATAACATGTACAGTTGGGGGGAAAATGTCGGTCCTGTACAAAGAGAGGATGAACAAAACTGTGAGAAGGGGCCGGGTGTCTGCTCCTGTACAGTCTGCAGATGTGGAGTTAGTTAGTCGGGGATAGTGTGAAGAGGTACAGCTGAGGTCATAATGTTGAGGCTAGGTCTTGTTCTATGGATATAAAGGGATTCTAATGTGAGATCGATTGGATTAGAAGAGGCAATGGTTGAGAAGTGATTTTTGCTTTTGAGATGGTCATTTTGCTCAGCATGCAGGCACGGAGATGAATGGGAAGGCTTATCTACCGTTTCAAATGCAGAGGATACAATGCTTCGTACATTGGTAGCACTGGACAACATTTCAAAGCTCGCATTGACCAACATTTAGGTTTATCCACCCAAACCGGTCTACCACTTGCTAAGCCTTCCCATTCATCTCCCCGCCTGCATGCTGAGCAAAATGACCATCCCATAAGCAAAAATGACCTCAACCATTGCCTCTTCTAATCCAATCGATCTCACAACATTAGAACCCCTTTATATCCATAGAACAAGACCTAGCCTTAACATTATGACCTCAGCTGTACCTCTTCACACTATCCCCGACTAACTAACTCCATATCTGCAGACTGTACAGGAGCAGACACCCGGCCCCTTCTCACAGTTCTGTTCATCCGCTCTTTGTACAGGACCGACATTTTTCCCCCGACTGTACAGGTTATTTTTTCTCCCCGCCCTATATTATGACTACAGCTGTGCCACACGTCACAAATCAAGGCTGACGCTTTTTCCTCCGACTGCACTAGCCCGTTTTCCTCCGCTTTCCTTGCTGTTCGACGCCTATATGAGGACCCCATAGCGCACCGTGGTCAGTCGCCCTTTAGGTTCCACCCTGCTAGCACTATCAAAACTTAGGTCATTTTAAATAAAACTTGTGTTAGGCATCCTTAGAAGATTTTATTAGAGGTTTCTGATAATGGGATAAAATTCCCGAAACGTTAAATTTTGATATTAGTTTGTGTCGACCTTTATTTTATTTTTGTAATTTGCTGTAGGATGGTGCTCCCAAAGTGACATATATTATCGATTGTAAGCACAATCCATAATTTGTATAATATATCTATAGCTTATACGAGACACGTTTCACAGGAGTAAAGTTCGTTCTTAACGCATTAAACCAGGACATGTCTTTAGATTTGTTACAGAAGTGAATTCTGCAATGAGTCTTTGATTTTGCCTTTTCTTCGTCACAAAGAAACGCAGAGTGAGGCCTACTACTCTTATCGGCAGAGTCCTTAGAAGAACGTCTTACAATTGAACAGACTACATTTTTTGATTATCACCTCCGAAATGAAAATACTTTTTCCCTGCATTCAGATGAATACACGAGCTAAACACACACATGGCCTCTTCGTGTAGAATGGTAGCCTGATAATATAAAAACTGCAATGCATCGTAAACGTTCAGTTTCGGTGTTGAAAAAAATGTGGCAAGCAGGAGATCCACATAGGACTTTTTACCAACGCAATACTGGAGACGGTCTCTGAGCGGCAACAGTAAAGCGATGGCAATACAAGACTGCGGCCAGGAGGGCAACTGCTGCCCTATTCCTTTCGATAGGCCAACTCTATTCCTATGGCACTTTATTTAGAAATGTTCAAAGGAAATGCGTCTTACTGGCCATAATAACTCATTACTTTTTGTATTAAAAAAAGAAAATGAGCAAAAACTAACAAACTGTTGATTATTCTGCCTATTGAAGAACACTGTCATTTTTTCGGAAAATGAAATATTTGGTGCTTTTGAGGATCAGAAAGTAATGTTGGTATCTGGAAACGCAGTCAGAGGTAGATACGCCTAAATAAGGTTAAAAGCCTGCGCTCGAGCAGCTGGTGAGAAGCAAGGGTGTAACTATCTATATTTTGTAACATCAGCAGAGCTGTACTTCTTTGTGTGTGTCCTGTAACATCAGCACATCTGTCAGTCTTCCTGTCCGTCCTGCAGCAACAGCAGTCGTGTACGTCTTTGTGTGTGACCTGCAGCAACAGAAGTTATCAACGTCTTCAATGTGTCCTGTAGCAACAGCAATTCTGAACGTCTTCTGTGCGTCCTGTAGCAACAGAACTTCTGAACGTCTTCTGTGTGACCTGCAGCAACAACAGTTCTGAACGTCTTCTGTGTGACCTGCAACAACAGCAGTTCTGAACGTCTTTTGTGTGACCTGCAGCAACAGCAATTCTGAACGTCTTCTGTGTGACCTGCAACAACAGCAGTTCTGAACGTCTTCTGTGTGACCTGCAACAACAGCAGCTCTGAACGTCTTCTGTGTGACCTGCAACAACAGCAGTTTTGAACGTCTTCTGTGTGACCTGCAACAACAGCAGTTCTGAACGTCTTCTGTGTGTCCTGTAGCAACAGCAGTTCTGAACGTTTTCTGTGTGTCCTGCAACAACAGCAGTTCTGAACGTCTTCTGTGTGACCTGCAACAACAGCAGTTCTGAACGTCTTCTGTGTGACCTGCATCAGCAGCTATCATGTACGTCTTTGTGTGTGACCTGCAGTCATGTAGCTACGTCTTTGTGTGTGACCTGCAGCAACAGCAGTTATGTACGTCTTTGTGAGTGACTTGTAGCAACAGCAGTCTTGTCTATTCCTGTCTTGCTACACCAACAGTCTCCTAGGTCTTTCTATGTGTCTTACTACACGAGCAGTCTTGTAGGTCTTTCTGTCTTGCTGCACCAGCAGTCCTGTAGGTCTTTCTGTCTGTCTTGCTACACCAGCAGTCCTGTAGGTCTTTCTGTCTGTCTTGCTACACCAGCAGTCCTGTAGATCTTTCTATCTATCTTGCTACACCAGCAGTCCTGTAGGTCTTTCTGTCTGTCTTGCTACACCAGCAGTCCTGTAGGTCATTCTGTCTATCTTGCTACACCAGCAGTCCTGTAGGTCTTTCTGTCTGTCTTGCTACACCAGCAGTCCTGTAGGTCTTTTTATCTATCTTACTACACCAGCAGTCCTGTAGGTCTTTCTGTCTGTCTTACTACACCAGCAGTCCTGTGGGTCTTTCTGTCTGTCTTGCTACACCAGCAGTCCTGTAGGTCTTTCTGTCTGTCTTACTACACCAGCAGTCCTGTGGGTCTTTCTGTCTGT
>LQNS02276924.1:2538984-2560164 GCA_001587735.2 Parhyale hawaiensis | reverse complement strand
GAGGTGAGGAGAAGGGAATGGATCAAAATTGACTGGTGAGGTGAGGAGAAGGGGATGGATCAAAATTGCCAGGTGAGGTGACGAGAAGGGGATGGATCAAAATTGCCAGGTGAGGTGACGAGAAGGGGATGGCTCAAAATTGCAAGGTGAGGTGACGAGAAGGGGATGGATCAAAATTGCCAGGTGAGGTGACGAGAAGGGGATGGATCAAAATTGCCAGGTGAGGTGACGAGAAGGGGATGGATCAAAATTGACTGGTGAGGTGAGGAGAAGGGGATGGATCAAAATTGCCAGGTGAGGTGACGAGAAGGGGATGGATCAAAATTGCCAGGTGAGGTGACGAGAAGGGGATGGATCAAAATTGCCAGGTGAGGTGACGAGAAGGGGATGGATCAAAATTGCCATACAATTGCTCAGTAAAATTAGAAAAAAAACATCAGCTGCTATACGCTGCCCGCGTTACAGCAGTTGGGTCGCGTCCGACTCGCCTTAACTAATTCGCAAAAAAATTACCTAGCAGTATTCTCCATACCGAAACTTTCTTACGGAACGATGTTGTTGCAGCTTGCGAATGTTAAATACATAATTTTTCCAATGATGCTGTAGTTTTTACGATTAGGAGAAGCGGAAATGTTAACGACGCGTACGCAACGGCAGCTTAGGGCAACGTTTTTCCGCCGCTCTCCAACCGGGTGCGTGGCTATGACGAAAAAACCTAAATAACAAAAAAATTCTATCCTTCAGAGAGCTGAAAAAAGTTTGTAGATCCTTTGATACATACTTTTCTGCAACTATAAAGATTGTAGGACACTCTGGAGGCCCAAATGAAATGATGAAGAAACAATGCGAAATAGCTACTAATAAACGTACAAGGTTTTTATGACGTCACAAGCCCATTTCCCATGATGCACTACAGCTTGGCCCGCCCCGTGGGTTAACCTGTTGCTTCTCATAATCCTTAACATATGTATACATACAAACATATTTTAGCTAATGAGTACTCGGCAGCAAACAATCACGATATAATATTATAAATATAGTTGGATTGTTGACAGCGCTCAAATATATTGTATAGGTTAACTGCATACCTATGTTAATATTACTACTCCCCAACAAGCAAATAGAGTAATGGTCACTGATTTAAACAACTCGATTGTGGCACACGAATTTCAGTAAAAAGCAAATTTAAACGTACTTTAGCTGAGATTTTTGTTTTTAAACACGCAAACCACTCACGAAGATCGAAACTTTGGCTAGCGGCGTTTGCTGCCGGACAATGCACGATATATCTTCAGTATGTAACCACGCATACCTGGAATCAGGCGAGCACTGACCACTTTCTATCAAGTTTGACAGAGGAAGTCCAACTTGCAATTTTTAAATCTACTGGTAAATTAGAAAAGAGGTAAAACAGCGAATTTCATTACTAAATGGCATTGATCATATGTAAAAAAAGCGTAATTTACGAAGATAATAATGAAATCAGGGCTAATGCCTAGTTTTTTCTTATGCAATTTAAGAAGAAAATAAGGAAATCGAGGGCAAATGCCCTACCCAACCTCTGCCTGTAGTGTATTTTAATGAAAGTGTTCTAGAGTGGGTAACGCTTCTTCTAAGTATCTTGGTTTATCATTGATGACAAACTCTCCTTTTCCAAGCACATTGACCAATTGTGTGGTAAAGCCAATAGAGCCCGGGGAGCGTTTTACGCTGCTTCAAAATACCTATCCAGGAGATCGCTCTTACTATTATATCATGCAATAGTATATTCTTATTTGATTCGAAATATAACGAACGGTGTGGGATAAAGCCTCGGGCAATGTGCTACGTCCTCTCAAAGTCGCGGTAAATAACGTGCTTAGAATCATCCTTAATGTTAGACGCAATGCAAACAATATCCCACGAATTTAGGCCAATTGAATGTATACAAAATTGTCGCTGTTGCAGTTAGACGATATATAACAGTATTTCCTGTTAAAATTTATTCGTCACGCTATGTTCGATGATCCGGACCTTTTTGATAAATATTACAGTCATTTAGTGCCAGCTCATGATTATTATACCTGCAACAAAAGAATTAATTTACCCGATTTGCATTTCAAAAATATTCGTTTTCCAAAGTATTCACGCTTTTAATGCATTGCCCGATGATCTTATTGAACCCATGCGTCATTTTATATTTAAACTCAAGTACAAACAATACGCTTTAGAAATTACCGTGAATAGTGCAATATATATGTGATATTTTATACCCGGTACCTGAGATTGTTGCAGTATTTCGCAACGAGTGATTTGATAGTTTCATAGGCAGACTTTTGTACCATTGTGCAATATATGTGTGACTGAAATTTTGTTGTTGTTCGGTTTTGACATTCTCTATATGCCACGTTGTATCGGACAAGTGGTGTAGACGTTCATATATAGATTCTGGATCTAACACATGAATCTTGATGTCACTTTGAGTTTTAAATCTAGTGTAGACTATTACGAGTTTTTGTCGTGTAGTGAGGATAAATTACCTACCCTAACATCCAGCTTATTATCTAGTTATAGGGTTGTATATTGAAACTCATTTGTAATTGTTTCCTAGGATGTAATCTATGTACGCATAACTGTTACTATCTTCGAAGCAGAGTACACTAGGCAACTGTATTACTGGATGTCATTCATTTGAAGCTATTTTATAAGTATACATGTGAGGAATGTTTTACTGACGTCGGTGTCCCATGAGCGACTGATTCGCTTTCAGAGATCCGTGTTTTCCATTTTAAATTTAATGATTGTAGCAGCTTTTACAGAGTACTTTTGGAGAACAAATGAACGAGTAGGTCAAGTTAGGTCAGGTCACCGGTTATTTTTAACCCACAGATAAACAATGGAAACTTCAAGGTCATATACCTCGAAAACAGTAAGGTCGTCCGCGCAAGAAATGACGAAGGCCGCAGATGCGGGGGATGGAGGACATGAAATTGAATAGCAGGGGGGAGATCACAGAGCCCTGGAGAACGCGACAAATGCATGCGATGGTAGGGTGAAGTGGCCGAACCAAAGCGGCAGCAGGCTGCTCTTCCTCTCAAGTAGGAGGTAGCCAGAATATTACGTTGTGGCGTAGCGAATACACATAGAATACTGGACTCTGTCAAGAAGTTTGTCGTGATTGACTATGTCAAAAGACTTGGAAGAGTCTACGGCCAACGCGATAGTCCATATTAGAGGTTTTGATTTGTTAAAATCTTCTGCAATGGCATGCGCCAGTCGTAGCAGGGCCGATGTCGTAGATATTGTATGTCGCTTGAATCCATGTTGATGGCTTGAGGTAGGCAGGGCAGCGGATAACTGAGGAAGGGGGGAGCCTCTCAAGCAGCTTAGTCGCGGGCAGAGTGAAGAAATTGGGCGGTAAGAGCTTCCCTAGTCTATGGGCTGTCCTTGCTCGGACAGCACTACCTTGACGATCATGTACGACACTGACTTCCTGCAAGGACAGGTTATGGATCTGGCATAGAAAATCCAGACCTTTAGGTCCAAGGCTCCCTACGAGGAAGATGGTAAGACCATCCGGATTGGTGGCAGTGGAGTTCCCGCTAGGAAGCAGTACTTACTGGGTACCCTCAACGGTGAAAGGAGCATAGGGTCTATCAGGGACCCCGGGAGGAAAAATGCCCCGGTGAAAAGAAGCCACTCGAAATAAAGCCCCGGTATGAAAAAATCCCCCGCCTATCTCCTAATGCACATTTACAGTATGTTATCTTTAATTATGCAAACACATTTTTTTTTACTTATTTTTCATGATAAGTGTAAAAAATTTAAAATGTTAACAGCAAGTTAATGCACAGGTATGTTGTACCTATAAAAACAATTAGAGAAAAATAAAACGGAACCATTTTCCACGTTTTGGCAACATTTGCTTATCGCACGGGGTTCTGCTGTTACGCCAGATTATGCAACATCACTCTCTAGTCAACATGGACAAAAAAGCGGTCTAACCAGTGAAGAAAAGATAAAAGTGACCTCGTTATTGGCTTCTGGTAAGACAACACTCGAAGTTTAAAAGGAATTACAGCCTGATCACCGAACAATTAAGACTTATGCAATTGAAGGTAAGGTCAACCGGAAAACTCCGGATAGAGCCTCTATGAGGAATTTGCTGCTCGGGATATGCGACATTTGAAGGTTTCTATGGCTAGAAAGCAACCTTCTACACGTTAGGCGATATTTGAAGACGCTGGAGCCCCAAGCAGAAAGACAAGATGTAAAGTTCTGCAGAAGCTAGGGAAAGTGAAAAAGGCAATTAAAAGACCACTTCTAACAAAAACTCAGAGAAAATAGGGTGAAATGGGTTGAAGAGAACATGAAAACTGATTTCTCCGATGTCATATTTACTGACGAATGCATGGCTACTCTTGATGGTCCAGACAGATGGGCATCTGGATGGGGCCGCCATGAACGACCTCAACAGACACGACTTAAGCGTCAAAAAGGTGACGGAGGTGTAATTTTTTGAGCCGGGATAGTAGGTGACACCCTTATTTGTCTATTTGAAGTGTCCGAAGAAGTTAAACTGAATGCAGAAAGGTACAGCCAGTTTCTTGAAGCCAACTTCATTCCATGGCTTGATGACCAGACTATAGCACGCAGGTCCAAATTGGCATATCAGCACGATAATGCTACCTAACAAAGAGCACGGTACACTGCTAATTGGCTTATGAATGGAGGATTTAAATCAAAAAGGATTATAATCTGGCTAGCGAATAGCCCCGAATTAAATCCCATTGAGAACCTCTGGACAACGATCAAAAGGAAGGTCCATGAAGGTGGTCGGCCATTTTTGAGCAAAGTAAGCCTGTGGAATGCAGTAAAAACAGCTGCAGATTCTATTCCACCATTTGAAATATCAAACTTGATAAAGTCTGTCGATAATCGCTTTTTAAAAATCATGAAAAATGGATGTTGCCATATTCAAATTTAACTTATGTTTACCACTACTGAATACTTATTTCCGAGTTTATTGAATTGTTTTGGTTATAATTCCTTAGTTTTACACGTTTAATAAAAAAATATTCCTATTCACTTGTATCTATTTCCTCTTTATGACGTTTTTATTAACTTCTTGCATAATCTGAGGTAACGTAAAAAAAACTCGCAAATAAGCAAATTGTATGATAAACTTAGCAAATGGTGAAATATTTATTTTACAAGTGCTGTTTATATTTGCAACATAGCCATACATTTAGTTAATATTGATATTTCAAAGTTAGACACTTATCTAGAAAAATATAGCAAAAATTATTGTATTTACATAATCAAAGGTAACTTACTGTATTACACGAACGTAGTTTTTTTTTCAAGAAAGTTGGATTACAATAAGGTAATTTATACTATGCTGCATTTACCTACCCTAACCTTACGAACCTAAGCCTAACCTAGACTAGTTTTTCCAATTGAACGTAGCCTAATCGCGCGCGGATTTAACCGCATCTAACAAAACCTGTACCAGGTACAGGTTTTCTTAGATGCGGTTAGGTCAGGTATTGTCAGGTACACCAGATATAATGTATGTACCTACTGTGACACATTACCTAGCTTCTAACCTAAGCTCCACCTAACCTGACCTGCCCTCAAATAACTTGACCTGAATGTTTTTTATAACTGCGATTTAGAGAAAACCAGGCCTCGCCAACCTATACCTTGCCTAATGGTGTGAATTATTGTGAAATTACTTAACTTTTCGTATACAAACAATTTTTGTCCTATAGGCCCAGGATGCAAAGAGTGTAACGGGGACTCAATGGGACTAAAATAAAACTTAGCACGGACCGCGTGTACCCAAATGACGTCACACCGACGAGTCAAAGCATTTGAGGGTCGGACCTCAGCCTTTGTATGTTGGGTTCTCAATCCTAACCAAAAACGTGAGCAGTGTTTTATTACTGACGCGAAAGAAACCATAGGAATAGTTATTGCTCGAACTTTCTGTAGTTTACTATCATTTTACTGTGTTTTGTGGATGGGCACAACTCGGGTAGTTGCCAGCTGGCCAGTCAGTAGAGGGAGATCGAATGAAATAAGTCGAGCAGATACAGTGATATGTAGAAAGACAACTACGAAAAACATCTCACTCAGCTCAAACGGGGATGCGCTTGCAGACGCTGAATCAGCTAACCACTTTAACAATTATTTCACTTCTATTGCAACGACTCTAGTACAAGACCTACCTCAACAGCTGCGAATTTGTCCATTGATACTGATTATGTACATGATACTTGTGTCTTGAGGCCCACTGATACCCATGAAATAAAACAACTTTTAAATCATTCAGCGGTAAACGTAACCGTGACGAAATTCAACCTTTTGTTCTCATGAGAGTCATTAATAGTATAGTTAATCCACTTTGTTATATTTTCAACTTGTGTTTTGCTACTGGTACTTACCCCGATGTACTGAAGCATACTCGTGTTATACCAATATTCAAATCAGGCAATCCTAATGATGTAGCAATTTACAGACCAAAATCAACGCTGTCAACGTTCAATAAAATACCTGAAAAAGTAATTCACTCCAGATTAACCGAGTACCTAGCGATCCATAACGTAATTCCAAGCCGACAATTTGGCTTTCGTGCCAAATCTAATACTTCCTTAGCTATATTTCATCTAGTAACTGACCTACTAAAGTATTTTCACGATAAATCGTAAGGGTCACCCTGTTCTTAGACAAGCGGAAGGCGTTCTATACGGTTGACCAACAGTTGTTGAAAAAACTCGAACACTATGGTATTCGTGGGACAGCAAATGCATTATTAGCAAGCTACTTATCCTGCCGTGACCAATATGTACTATGTAATACCGTTAAATCTCAAGTTTTACTTACTAAAATTGGAGTCCCTGAAGGAAGCGTACTTGGACCGTTGCTTTTCAACATTTTTATTAATGATATAACTACTCTTGGAATGAAGTGTGTTCTGTTTGCTGATGATGCAGTATTCTACACTAGTAAATGCCATTTTCTCTCAGCCATAACTGATATTCAGCATATTCTAAGTAAACTGTCGCAATGGTTAATTGAAAATAGACTGATTACCCACGAGGATAAAACTAAGCTGATGTTATTCACCCCTTGTTCTCGTTCTGACTTACCGACGATTCTTTTCAACGGTAAAGAATTGGAATGGGTGTCTCAGTTTCGATATCTTGGTATGATTCTTGATGATAAACTTAGTTTCAAAGCCCACATTGAAGAGTTAGGCCGAAAGATCAGTAGAGTTCGTGGTATACTATATGCAGTGTCTAATTATGTCAATCGTGATTCGTTGAAGCAAATTTATTATTCATTACCGTATTCTTTGTTAATTCAAAATATCATCTGGGGTGCAGCCCCTCATTGTTACATTCGTAAACTAGAAGTGCAAAATAATATACTAAGGCGAATACTTCGCATTAAACGAGATCGAAATAACATACCGTTGATGAATCATAGTGATATGTAACACTATTTACTAATGTTGCAATTTCAAGATGTGTATAACTATTCGCTTCTTACGTTTGTCCGTTCTCTCATACATAATCATCCTCTTGTCTTTCAACAATATTGCGCATCACTCAGACCCCATCCAAACTACGGGATGAGACTCTCCATTCTCAATCTTCCAAATGTACGTGTTGATGTAGAGAAGCGTTCAACTATTTTCAAAACAGTATCACTTGTTAATCGAATTCCAACACACCTATTAGATCCTATATCTAATGACGCATTTAAAAAGCGGTAAAAAGATTGTGTTATGCAATCGCATTAGTCTAATTACTACTTGTTACCCAAAAAGTTCCCCAACTTTTCTATGGGTTATGCAGATATATTAGTATTACTGTACGTATATTGAACTCAGA
Source organism: Parhyale hawaiensis (assembly GCA_001587735.2). NCBI lineage: Eukaryota > Metazoa > Arthropoda > Malacostraca > Amphipoda > Hyalidae > Parhyale > Parhyale hawaiensis. The sequence goes on along the minus strand of LQNS02276924.1, from coordinate 2,552,284 downwards.
AAGTTTTCATTATTGTAATGTATCTGTGGGTAATAAACCTATCAAACGTATCAAAAAAAATATATTTACTGAAACGCAATGCCCTCAGGGGGCATAGGATGGGGTCAAAGGTTTAGGTTAGTTTAGGTTTGCCCATCCTATGTTATGGGGAGCAGTGCCCCAAGAGAGACCTTGTAAGTTACCTTAGCCATTAGCTAGGCCTTCGGGACGTCTGTCTTTCGTGCCCACTCTGCTTCATTCCCATCTGCTTCATTCCCATCATTCCCATCCCATTAATCTGTCTTTAATCTGTTCTTCCTCTTCTTTCCCAACTTGCTGTTCCCATGCACGTTCATCCTGTGTGCTGCGTGGGACCCTCGTGCATGGGTTCCACATGTCTATCGTCATACTATATGTCCCTTTCTTTCTTCAGTGATATCACCTTTGTTGTAGAAATGGAAACAAACTTCTGAATGGAAATGGAAACAAACTTCTGAAGAAAACAATCATAAAATATACATTATTTTTTACTCAATTTGTATATATATATATATATATATATATATATATATATATATATTTTAGTTTATTTGTATGCTTAATGGATGAAATTTGGAATTTGACCATATTTTTTCCGGCAAAATTGCTAAAATACTCATTGGCTGTTCAGCCGGAGTGTTCGTCGATGTTGACGTCATTGATGACGTCACTCTTTGATGCTACTTTCTTGTGAGTCTTCCGATTACGCTCTTTGCTTCCTCGACAGGCCTTACCCGTTAGACCAGATTTTTGGACTTAGAACAAGTCTAAAATGTAAAAATTCGGCTCCTCTGCATGTAGCCTAACCTAACCTCAATAACTTCACTAATCTCAGCTTACCTAATGCAAGCTCACCTAACCTATGATTTTCCAATCTAAGCTCACCTAACTAAATTTAATTTAACTTAACCTCACATAACCCGTTTTAGAGGTTTTTGCAACCCAAGTTCGCACATGCAAATGCTAGATCAAATTTAGCTTAGCATAATAGCGTTTAATTTACCTAAATATGCCGTATTCAAATACTGTAAATGAATAGAGCTCCCAAGTAGCTCCCAAAAAAAACTTTAAGAGAAACCGAGGCTTTTTTCTACCGGGATACCATCTGAAGATATAACAGCGCAGTTTCCGCCGGAATGAGGCAGTAGAGTGGTAAAATGGCGATAAAATTGTAAAGGGATCACCTGATCCAAGGATTCCAAGGGGTCAGCAAATTTCACTGGCTTATTCGGATCCATCTGGGGGCGCTTGCCAGAGAGGGAGTTGGGAAAAGACCAGAAACGGGAGGCGTGAGTGCGATGATCGCAGCTCTCCAAGATCTGCACACAGGCCCTCTCTAGCGGCTTCGGAGGTGATTCTTTTGATTTCCTGACTTAGGAAATCAATGGAGGGGTCAGTGGGGCTAGTAGCCTTGATCTCGTCCGGGCACCGCCAAGAAGGTTAGGGACAAAGTCCTTCACCTTGGCGGCAGGGACATGGTGCTTAGTGGCCTGCCGTTTGACCTTCCTGAAGGCAGGTTCGCCAGAGGAAGAAGAGGAAGAGGAGCGGCCAGACTATCAAACGTAACCTCTGTCTTCGTGAGAAAAGAGTCCAAGTCCGCTTTGCAGAAGTTGGTGAAAAAAAGTTGGGATTCCAGGGTGGCAGGGAGACACGTTATGGTGAGAGGATGATCGGAAGATGATCTGAAGCGAGGGAGATAGAACTGTGCCACTCGAAAGAGTGAGTTCAGGCGAGGAAGAAGAGCTGTGGGTGGGAAGGTGAGTGGAAGTATCACCATCGGGGGGCAAGTAGCTCACTAAAGCAGATAGTGTCATGAATCGCCTAACCTCTGCCGTTACTAGCCTGGTAAAGCACTGATTGTCAGGTGGGTATTAAGAGGGATGGTGGAGGTTGATGTCCCAACATACCGCCACGATGGAGGTGCATAGGAAATTTCGGAGAAGGAGGAAGGCTGGGGAATATTGAACAGGACACGTGGAGAGCGGAAGAAGATAAATATTGTAGACCTGTAGGTAATTATCAGAGGTGGTGACGCCGGTGACTGGACTTATATACGCACACGACAAATGTACACAATGACAAAAGCGCACACGACAAAACCGCAAACGGATAAAGGCGCATATTGATGAACGCGCACCTACTATTTTGTCGTTCTACTGCTTATTAGATGGCGCTGTCCTGCGAATTGAAAGACTACGAATACAAAGAATTGCTGGAATCTCCTCCGGAGATTCTAGAACTATTACCCTTCGCGAGAGGTCGTGTGGTTGTCGGGAAATGCATAGGCCAAAAACAAAAAAAAAAAAAAAAAATAGTGGGATCGGCTTCTCTCTGACATGGTGCGCGCCTACTGTATGTCCCTTCCCGCTTCATAACGGTCAAGACGGGCGATGAGCCCTGGTTTGATGATGCTTGTAGGAGGGCTCACCAGTTGAAGCGGGAGGCATATGCCCGTTGGCGTACTAGCCGGTCTGATGTCGACTTTCAGCTTTTCAGGGAACAGCGGCGTCGGGCTGGTGCTACTTATGAGGAAGCTGAGAGGGAGCACAATTTGAGTTCCAGGAAGTTGTTAGCCCCATCTGTTAGCGCCCATAAGTGGTGGTCAACCTTGAAGAGCGCTGTGCTTGGTGTGAGCTCTTCTGTGCCTCCTTTAATTGACACTGGTGGTGAGCTTGTTGTGGACCTGCTGCCAAGGCTGACTTCTGTTGCGCTACTTCGATGGGAAACAGAGCAGGGACCGGGTGCGCATTCCTTAAACATGTGATCCCGAGCCGAGGTTCTCCGGTTTTGCTTTCAGATCCTCTGAAGTGCTCCGTCTTCTTCTTGACCGGGACCCCATATGGGGCCACTAATCCATCGGGTACGTTTCCTTTCTTTCTTCGGAGGGTGGCTGGCGGGCTCGCAGCCCCGCTTGCTTCCGTATTCCTTCGAATGTTGCGGTTGGGCTCTTTTCCGGAATGCTGGCGTGTCGCCCATGTGACGCCTGTTCCGAAGGGCTCGGTTTCATCCCGTACCTCTGATTATAGACCCATCTCAATCACACCTACTTTGTCGAAAGTTTATGAGAGGTTGGTTGCGTCGAGATTGGGTTGTTTTCTTGAGAAGCAGGGTGTCCTTCCCCCAATACAGTATGGTTTTCGTAAAGGATTGGGAACTTGTGATGCTCTGCTTCACATTTCTCATGTGTTGTAGCTGGCTCTTGATGGGGGTCTTGAGGCAAGGTTGGTACAGCTTGACTTCAGTGCTGCTTTTGACCGCTTGAATCACCTTGGGCTGCTCCAAAAGCTGAGATTAATGGGTATTGGTGCTTCAGTTCTCGCGGCAATTAGTCAATTTTTATCTGACCGACGTCAATGTGTAGTTGTTGATTGGAAGAGGACTGAGTTTTTGGATTTGGTTTCTGGTGTCCCTCAGGGTAGTGTTCTGGGCCCTTTGTTGTTCATTGTATATACGGCGGATCTGTTTCATCATGTTAATAATTTACTTGTTGGTTACGCTGATGATGTTACATTACTGGCTGTTTGCGATAAGCCTAGTGATAGATTAGAGGTTTCCGAATCCATTCAGCATGATTTGGAAATGATTGATTCCTGGTGTTTTAGGTTGGGCATGAGGCTAAATGCGGGCAAGACTAAGACTATGTTCGTGTCCAGGTCGCGTACAGTGGGACCTCCTTTTGCTGCACTCATACTGGATGGTGTATCACTTCCTGTTGTTGATGACTTGGTAATCTTGGGTGTAAATTTTGATCCAAAGTTGACGTTTGAGCCCCACATTTGTTCGGTTGCCTCACGTGCATCGCAGAAAATTGGTCTTATGAGGCGTGCTTGGAGAGTTGTTTGGCTCGGTAGAATTGATACGTTGCTGCTTTAATTACTTTCACCTCCATCTTCTGGAGTACTCCTCTGTAGTCTGGGATTCTGCAACCGATTACCATCTTGTGTTTACTTGAGAAAGTGGTTCGTCGATGTGCGTTCATGCTGGATGGTGTTGTGCCTTGTGATCTGGCGCATCGTCGCAGAGTCGGTGGGGTCTGTTTTTTTTTTTTTGTATAAAATCTATAACTGCCCCAGTCATCCACTGAGTTTCTTCCGTATCCATTTGTTCGGGTGAGGTCTACTCGGCGTACTGGTGCTCTTCATGAGTTTGCCTTGGAATCGTTACGATGCCGTACGGGCCAGTATTCCCGTTCTTTTTTCCATCGTGTGTGGATGTTTGGAATGGTCTTGATGGCTCTGTCTTTGCTGGTGCGGGTTTTGGCAGCTTTAAGCGATCTATACACAGAGGTATTCTGTGATCTCGGATCTTTTTTTTTTCTTTTTCCATTCTTTTGTTTTCTTCATCCGCTGGGCTGGTTACGGGAGGTTTGTTAACCTCATGGAGTTTCTCCGTCGTCAGTCTGGTGTGATTTGATAATAATAATGATAATATATATTCAATGAATTGAAAGTCGACAACAAACTAAAACTAAAATTTAACATTTCGGGAATTTTTATCCCATCATCAGAAATTTCAACTAAAAACTATAAAGGATGCCTAATACAATTGTATTTTAGATGACCTAAGTTTTGACATGTGTTAACAGGGTGGACCTAATGGGCAAATGACCATGGTGCGCTATGGGCTCTTATATAAGCGTCGGACGGTGAGGGAAGCGGAGGAAAACGGGCAAGTACAGGCGGAGGAAAAAGTGTCAGTCATGGGTAGTAACGAGTGGTACAGCTGTGGTAATTATATTGAGGCTAGGTTTTGTTGGATATATAGTGATAGTGACTCTAGGGCGGAGAGAGAAGAACATGTACAGTCAGAGGAAAAATGTCGGCCATGGGTTATATATAGTCTAAAAAGAGAATGAACAGTGCTGTGAGAAGGGGCTGGGTGTTAGCTCCTATACAGTCGGCAGATGTGGATAGTGTGAAGAGGTACAGCTCAGGTTATAATGTTGAGGCTAGGTCTTGTTCTATGGATATAAATGGATTCTAATGTTGTGAGTTCGATTGGATTAGAAGAGTCAATGATTGAGAAGTCATTTTGTTGATGGGATGGTGGTTTTGCTAAATATATGTATTGAGTTGTTGATCCTAGCCATTAGTGTATTCGATTGAAGTATTTTTATATTTCGTCAAATGGTTACCCATGCAAATTATTTGAATTCGAGGTTAGAAGATCTTTAAACAGTGTGAATGATAACAGTGATGAATTGCCTCAGAAGTGTACAAGTTTTATGTAGTTTTGCCTCTTTTTAGAGACCAGTCTGAGAAACTTGAATGTGAACTTCTATGATTTCTTCACAGACACCGCGTTGAAATAGATTTTGGGATAATTCTGAGCAATGAGTTCACTATAACCTCATTGTTCAAGTTTAAGGTTGTTCCTCCCAAGCCTCTAATCTGAACAGTAGTCGAGTTGCGGAGCACGCTGGAAAAAGCATTATTATTAATTCCCTCTTAGCTCCTCCACCTCATCCTGCTGTTTGCATACATCATACATGCTGTTTCTTGCAATGTCCCTGTCTAGCTGAATGATATTAAAGGGTTAGGGACTGCATCTGACAATGTTACATTGCGCATTTTAGAGTCACTATGCATTTTTAAATAGGAACCTCAATTGAACGATAGGCAGGCAGCTTTCCTGTTGAATATCGTAAAATGAATGTATGTTCGATTAATAGTATAGTTCCCTTATATTGTTTTATTTTTCAGTCATTATTTTCTTATAGTATTTCCTGGTAACTCGTATATAGGTTTTGATTATTAGATGTTTATATATTACATAATTACAAACACATATACTGGCCAGCTTAGGTTTGAGAATCAAGTTTTATTAATGATCTAAAGCTGAAGCCTAATAATAAGCAACGAATAATTGCTTATACAGTTCGGAGTGGATGGCTGTAAAATCGTCAGCAGCAACCGCTGCAGTGATGGACTGTTGTCTATAATTATTTGGTTTTCGTGTCGTCGATTAGGTAGGCTTGTTTTTAATTTTTTTGGGCCATGAGAAGGAGCTTCCCCATTCTTCTGGTCATTTTTTTCCTTTCCTACCGATAGAAACAGTAAAACATATCCTTACTTGTGCTGCGAAGTGTTGCCAAGCGACTTTTCTAAATGGATTCAGCCTGAATATTGGTCGTAAAACGTTAACTGAAGATAGTGAAAGTTCTAAAAGTTAACTAAAAGCTAGACACTACTAAAATGAATTATAGGAAATCTTATATACATACGCAGTCAAACGATAAAATATTAGGTGCGCATTTCTCTGTGTGAGTATTTGTCAGTGTACGGTTTTTTCGTGGGTGCATTTGTCGTGTGCGATTTCGTCATGTGGGCATTTGTCATGTGGGCATTTGTCGTGTGGGCATTTGTCGTGTGCGATTTCGTCATGTGGGCATTTGTCGTGTGCGATTTCGTCATGTGGGCATTTGTCGTGTTGGCATTTGTCGTGTGGGCATTTGTCGTGTGCGATTTCGTCATGTGGGCATTTGTCGTGTGCGATTTCGTCATGTGGGCATTTGACGTGTACGATTTCGTCAAGTGGGCATTTGTCGTGTGCGCTTCTGTTATGGATCCGGTGACCTCTACCCCCTCCCTGGACTTCGAAAACCTTATCATTCAAAACAGGGTTATCGGTATCGAATGGGATATAAGACAGGGTCTGGTGAACGAGGATGACTAAACCTCTGCTCCGCTCACCACCCGGGCCAAATCTGTCTAAGGCCACCTAAAGAACAAGGCCGCATGCGTGGGCGGGGTCTATCGCGTGACGTGATCACGCTTGGTGATGATAATAGCTACGGCTGTTATAATCAAGTTGAATAGTTTTATCTTGAGTTTCCGCAACCACTGCGATCTCACAGACGAAAAAGGCACGTACAATGTGTCGCCAGAAACGTGGAACCCTTGCACGAGGGTTTTCACATTGTAATGTATAGGGGAATACTATATTATAATATTTAGTTTTACGTGTAACCTATGCACGAGGCTGTTCCCACATAATATCAACGCGGACGGGAATACGCCTATTACCGTAATTATATTTAGTTTATTATCATTATATTCAGGGTTGGCAAGGGAGTTTTGCCTGGACCTGATAAAACCCTGGTGAAACTCATGGTGAAACGTCCATGCCAACCCTGATTAGGTATGTTAGTTATTTCAGCCTCCCTAGATTCAACTATGGTGATTCAAGAGAGAAAAAGGAAAGGACACGTAGTATGCCGTCAGAAAAGTGAAGCTTATGCTCGTAGGTGGACCAATGCGCATTGGAACAGCAAGTAGGGATAAAAAAGGAAGAACAGATAAAGTAAGATCAGCAGGCATACGGAATCAGGAAAGAAGCAAAATGGGCGCAAAAGACAGACGTCTCAAAGGAATAACTAATAACTAAGGTAACCTAACCAAATCTCCCTGGGGTCACTGGTCCCCATAACATAGGTAGGATGAGTGAACCTACCGAACGCTATGGCCCATCCTATGCCCTCTGAGGAGAGCATGCAATAAAAATAATGGCTATTTAACTATTTTTTTTTATAGAGAGCTTGCTTTTAATACACGTAGTAGCAAGTGGAAGTTGGGTGGAGAAACACAATCATTAGAATCTAAACTAAAAGTTGTTCAAGACTCCCCCAGTAAAACTAAGGTGTTTCACGAGAGGAAGAGTAAGGAATGAATATACAGTATGTTGATAGAAAGATGGAACTCCTACATGAGGGTGAATCAATGCACAAGACAACAGCAAGTCAGGAGAGAAATGCAAGCTGAACAGATGGATGAACCTAACTATGGAGCGCAACGTGGCAGATGAACTTTAATGTCGACAAGTGCTCAGTAATGCACGTAGGGCTGGTGAACTCTTCCATCCCATTGAAAATGAATGGGACGGAATTGGCTGCTGTCACCCAAAAACGTGACTTAGGAATCAATATTACAAACAAACTACAACACAGTCAGCAGGTTGACAAGAGTGTGAAAATGACAAGCAGAATACTCGGATTCATCACCAGAAACTTCGAATACAAGTCCAAGGACATCATCGTTCCCTTGTACAAGGTATTAGTGAGGCCACACTTAGAATTTGCTGTTCAATTCTGGTCGCCACGTCTCTGTAAAGATATCGATAACATGGAAAGAGTCCAACGCAGAGCAACGAAACTGATACCTCAGCTGAGAACCAAGTCGTATGAACGTCACCTGAAAGAACTGGGTCTGATCTCTCTCGAGCAAAGACGACTCAGGTGGCAACTAATAGAAACATTCAAGTACTTGAATGGCTTCAACGACGTACCTATAACAGGACTCTTTGAAAGAGACCCCAATGATCGTTTGCGACACAACGGTCAAAGACTCAAGCATAAAGCTCGAAGAACAACCTTAAGTCAGAAGTTCTTTCCCTATTTCAAAGTCAGCATTTGAAATAGACTCCCTTCCGACGTTGTTGGTGCGGAGTCGGTCAACTCCTTTAAAAATCGTCTTGACATACATTGGGAGAGACATCCTCCACAGCTAAGAACTCCTTCTCCACGAGTNTCCGCATATCAGCGGCCATCGATCATGCTTGCGGGCATTAATGACCATCGCTTTGGCGTAGACTCTTCTCCCCCTTCTTTTTTATTTCTCCTTTCTTTTTTCTCTTTCGTCTTCCATTTTTTCTCCTCGTTTCTCCATTCCTCTACATACTACTAACATAATGGCAATAGCTCATAGAGGGCCGGGGTGTAAGTCTAGGTGTCTTTTTGGGAATGGGAATTTTGGTTCGTCTACTGCCGCCTATCTAATCTAAGCTAATAATTTCTGAGATTAATTTCTAACAATGCCAGTCACACATATGGTGTGAAGTACAGACGTTTCAATTTCTCTATTCTATATCAGTAAGTGCAGCAGTTAGAGGTCTTTTTCTGTTTATGGCGCTATATATTTGGGGTGTGTAAGACTCTGCTTTGACTCAGGTGTACCACAAAAAAGTCTTCACCTCAGCAGGATTAGCAATGTTCTCGGCGACACATTTGTATTTTCGGACAATATTACTTTAAATACAACCAACGACATTTATATTTTTGATGAATTGTACATGTAAATAGAGAAAATCTAAGACGCTTCTCGCGAATGACGATTTTAGTGTAGATTCTTGGTTTTTGAGATGTATGACTTTGAAGTTCCCATTGTTTTCCTATGGGAGAAAATACACAGCGACCCTAAGAAGGCTAAACTAACCTATTTTAGGTTAGGTTAGTTTAGATCAGTTTAGGTTCTGATGGGGTCGCTGGGTATTTTCCCCCATAGGAAAACAATGGGTACTTCAAAGTCATATCTCGAAAACTAAACATTGGTACCCAAATCGTCATTCGTGAAAAACTCCTTAGAATTGCTCTATTTACATGAACAGTCTATCAAAAATACCAAAATCGTTCGTTGTATTAAAAGTAATATTGACCGCCTTTTTGGTGAATTTTCCCAAGCGGACAGTATTACATTTAGTAATTTTGTTGATATATTTAGTTAAAATAAGGCATTGTAAGACGCTTTTATATGAATAACGTTTTCGCCGCAGATATATAGTTTTCGAGATATTCAACTTTAATGTTCCCCTTGTTTCACTGTCACATTTGCCATTGCAGCCATGTTAACGTCTGGTTTTGTTGATCAACAGAAGCTGGATGATCGTACGCGTGTTCAAACACGTCCTATTAGCTGAGTCTTTAAACTAATAGCGCAATCGCGAGTTAATTGTGTAATCGCAAGCATACTTTATTGAAATATGAACGTAAAACGCATTTCACTAACTTTTTCACGATTAATGTTTCTGTCAGGAACTTCCAGTTCCTATTAAGTTTTTAGAATACGATCGGCTGACGTTATTAGAACACGATGATCGCACGCGTATTCTAACACGTCCTATTAAGTCTGTTAACTAATTCTACAATCGCGAGTTAATTGTGCAATCGCGAGCTTATTTTAATAAAATATGAACGTAGAATAACGCATTCTAAAAATTTTCTTACGAATAACGTTTTTGCCGCTAACGTTGAAGCCCTGTTTACATACATTTTCGGAACACGATCAGCTTGCCCCATATTATTGGAACGCGTATTATGCCGTCATTAGGTACTACCCGCAATTGTGGTGTTTGTGTCTTGCGTTCTACATTATTTTTACCAGTATTGGTGATTTTATGCATAACAGTATTTTTTAAAATATTTAGATAGAATAAAGCATTTTAAGACTTTTCAAGAATAATGTTTTCATCGCAAATGCTTATTTACAGAGGCAATTGACTGTGAAGTTGCCAATATTTCTTGTATAAGGATTTCTAAGATGCGCCATAACGGCCGTGTTGAGGTTTAAAGAACGAAGCATCGAAATCGTGTTTCTGCTACAACGTGGCTCTTACTCATAAAGGTTAGGCAAGCAAGGACTGGTTCTACTAATATCCTACGAGAAATATACAAAAAAGTGTATTGCGCTAGTCGTAATGGCGAATCGAATTTTCTCGGGAATTATTTACTTTAGGTGAGGCAGTCTATTTTCTTTATTCATGGTCCGATTGTTATGAAACTCGCACAGTATACGTAAAATTGAATTTTAGGAACATTTTATTCCTGCAAATTTTTTGATTTTCGCAATAGTTTTTAATAACCTAACCTATCGTAACCTACCCTACACTAACATATCCTAATCTTACGTACACTAACCAAACATAACGCAACTGAAATTCAAGAAAAATAGAATAAAATGTTCTTCAAATTCAATTTTACGTTTATTGTGCGGGTTAGATAACAATCGAAATAAAAATAACGAAAATAAAATGTTTGTATTGCAAAATATACCTGTAAGAACACAACACCACAAGAAATAAACGCTATAGGCTACGTCCGCACTCCACAGCGATCACCGGCAAAAAAAAAAACACTTAAAAAGGAAGTTCAGATTTCCCAAAAAGGTAAAATAATCCCCAAATATCTATGAAAGAATATAAATAGAAGCTTCATGCCATAAATAAACACTTTATGCTCATCTCAATATATGCGGAATATACGCGGTAGTAGATAATTATCAATTATTTGCGTAATTGTCAAATAAGAAGCTGGAAAACTCCCGAAATTGTTCAAAAAATCCCTGATACTATCTGAAATTTCGAAAAACTAGGGTAACTCCCTCAATACTTGCAGCCATACAGTATACACGCTCCTCATTGGCTGACACCAACGCGTCACTCTCATTGGTCAACTACCGCGTCACGCAAGTGTTTTATTGGTTGGAAAGAGTAACTCGCGTCAAGCAGGTTTGTGATTGGTGGAAATGAAGAAAGTATAATGTCAACATTACTTAAAAACTATTGCGAAAATCGAAAAAAATTACATGAATAAAATGTTCTTTAAATTCATTTTTACGTATACTGTGCAAGCTTCAAAGCGATCTGACCCTAAATAAAGAAAATAGACTGGCTCACCTGGAGTAAAAAATTACCATTTTCTCTCTTAGGAAAACAATGGCAACTTTAAAGTCAAATATCTCGAAAACTAAGCATTTGCGGCAAAAATATTATTCATGAAAAACGTCTTAAAATGCCTTATTTTACTTAAATATGTCAACAAGAATACTAAATGGGATTACTTGGTAAATATTCGTCTTATCCCCCACCCGAGATATAGGATAAGAAAGTGATTTCTAGCTAGCATAATTGAGGCATGCTGAATACGAAAATGACATCCACTTTTTTTGAAAATTAGGCAAACCAGGCCTACGCCCTACCTAACCTGCGCGATATTATGAAGGGGCTTATGCCTAACTACCCGACAGTACGGCCTAAAGAGGGGTGAATCTGAGGCATTTTTGCCTAACTACCCGATAGAACGGCCTAAAGAGGGGCGTATTTGGCTCCTACGCATACGCATGTAACCTAACCTAAAGCAGCAGCGCTCTCCGACGGGTCAATTAAGAAGTTGAAAAGACGAAAATTTGATGAAACAAAACAGAATTTCCACAAATAAAGACCTATATATTCTGACTCAGTAATTTTCAACGAATCAAAATATATTAATATAATACTAAAGTTCACGTGGGGGATAAGACAAATATTAGCCCGAGCAAGTAGCACTATATCTGGCCACAACATCTTACTGGTACTGGTTGGTTCACGAAAATAAATACCTAGGCCTATATCATTACTTCTAATATACTGATGAGAAATAGAAAGCACTGTAATAGCGATAAAACTTGCGGCGCTGTCTTTGGTTGGCGTGAAGTTGTCCCTTTCGATGGCATGCATGCCATCGCAGCTTCCCACTAGGCTAGCCTACTATCGCTAGCAAAACCAAGAATATGGACTTTCGGACCGATTCTGTAACAACCCCAGTAATTGGGTAGGTACATTATAAGTTTTCTCCATCGTTCGAAACTTCTCTTCAAACACCAATTTATGTAGAATACGCTGAATACCAGAACACAAGCGGAACGGTAACAACCTGACCACGGGCGTACTTCAATCTATGTGCTCGGCTGCGCGCAGCCAAAACAATGCCCGACATTCGATAATGTCACGGATGGCTATGAGAGGCCTTCTTTTGTCGGTGGCCTTGCTCTGTCACGTCAAGTGGGAGTAAAATGAAAGATGTGACGGAAGTTAGAATGAGCCATAGGTTTGGCCTTTTCTATACAGACTACACAGATCTGCTGGCGGGTTAGGAAGCTCTTCAGCTCCGATGGCAGTGCTGTATGCCATTGCAGTTGAGCTGGAGGATCTTCCTAACAGAAGAAAAGGGTAGCAGTAGGAGCGGCAGGGTTGGGAATGAGGAGATTGGGGCTGAAAGAGGTACGGGAATGCGGTAAGGGGTCAGAGTCACTCAGCTGACCAGTTCGAGGCCCTGCGAAGGCTCGAGCACCGCCGGTGAACCCAGCGGCCACAACCACCGTACCAAGAGGGCGAGGCCGCGAGTAACTTTGCAGCCGCAAACGCAATAGGAAAGCTAACTTCAGGTCGGGGTTAGGGTGGAAGCAGAAGCACTGCGAGGGGGCGGGCTCCCGGCGTTCCATGTAAAAATCGGAAACTGGTACAGAGTGGGGAACGGACGGGTACCGCCCCCCCCAAGTAGAAGATAAAAAGAAGGGGCAATTATTATTATTATTATTAAATCACACTAGACTGGCGATGCAGGAACGGAGAAACGCCATGAGGTTAACAAACCCCCACGCAACCAGCCCAGCGGGTGGAGAAAACGAAAGAATGAAAAAAAAGAAGATCCGAAATCACAGAATAGCTCTGTGTACAGATCGTTTAAAGCCGAAAA